>KN478147.1:0-16348 GCA_000787095.1 Periophthalmodon schlosseri | reverse complement strand
ACGACAAGGTGTGAAAGAAGAGAGAGAGCGAAACATGAGGCCTATTTGTACAGTCCTGACCCTGACTCTGGTCTCGCTGCTTCTGGTCAAATGCACCGACTCCAATGAAATCGAAAACATCCTCAAAAGACTCTTCCAGCTCACGGGACACACGCAGATTAAAAGCAATTTGGTGAGTAACTGTTTGAGGTTTATAGTTTTACTTGTAAGATTATATCATATTTACTTGTTAGTGAAATTATATTTTTGATCCTCTGTTTTGCAGTCTGTCTCTGAGCTCATGGTGCCATCAAGCAAAATGCAACAGCATGCTGTAAGTGTTGCTCTTACAAATAAAACTGTAGTGTCACTTAATGATGAAAAAATTGATGGAAAAGTATTTAAGGATAACATCTGTTGAAAAATACTGCAGTGTTGGGTTTCCTACCACTATGGAACAAAAACAGATATATTTCTTGTAGAAAACTGGTACTTGGTAATAAACTATACTTAGATCATTATTTTACATTTTGTGAATTGGAAATTACAATATTCATCTAACAAGGCTTTATATAGGTCATTGAAACCAATTGGCTCAAAGCTGCAGACTTTGCAGAGGTTTTTATTTTTTCAAAAATGGCTACTCTACATTTTGATCTGTCTACTCTTTCTGAATTATTGCAAACGAGCGCAGGGTTGGGGACAGAGGTAAATCCTTTAAAATGCAGGAAAATACAGGATTTCTCAAACAGAAATGAATCTAAATACAAGTACTTTAAGACAAGATTAACACAAGCGTCGTATTTGTTATTTTAAAATTGTTTAAAATATGTGGAACTTAGAATTACACTATTTTTCCCAAAACATTTCTGAATTCTTCAAATTTCTGTTTCTTCTTTTTGTTTCCTGCTGGTTGATGTATTTATTTTTGGCTATAAGTTTGTTAGTTTATTTTTATTTTACTAAGTCCTTTTGTGCATCTGCCTTTTTTGTCTGCATTTCTATTGAAGCACGTGTTTTTTCTCTTGACAGCTGTGTTCTAAACTGAAAATAATAATACAAAAAGTCATCAAAGTGTAGAGAGGGTTTCAGTGGATGAATGCGGGATTACATCGTCTCGTTTACAGATAGTGTGAAATTGTTCATAACTCCTCTGTGTTTATCTGTGTTCAGGAATGCTGTGTGCCTAAGTTTAAGAGCCTTCTCCTCGACATGCTGGACAATGTGACTGTGTCCGCAGAGCATCAGCACCTCACTACAGAGATCACCAACCTCCTCAGTTTGCTCAATGACAAGGTCAGTCAAAACAGAAAAATCCTGTTTGTCCCTTTAGACTTTTAAGGTTCTGTCCATAGACTAGGGTTCTTGAGACTCAAAACTGATTCTGATACCTCAGTGATAATTTAAAAAAAAAACACTGTTTCTTTAGACAATAGAATGTGATTTTCAACAGTAAATGGCAGTACTTTCTTTTCTATTCCCAGGTGGCCTTAAATTCGTGTGATTCCTCAGTTGTCCAGGTAGGTTCCATAGTGGTCCTGTGTGGTTAATTCCTCAGTTGTCCAGGTAGGTTCCATAGTGGTCCATGTGTGTTTACTAGTCTATGTGTCTTATACTTGTTCTGATACAGCTCAGCATCATTCTAAAACTATTCAGGAAAGGTTCATTTCTGTCCTGTGAATGGGACTTTTTAGTATCAATATCAAATGAGTATCTAATTTCGATTCTAGTTTTAGTATCGATTAATATCTGATTTTCGATACGTTTGACAACCGTAATTCCTTCTGTGCACCTTTGTCAGGATTTTGTCTTGTTTATTTGACCAAAAACACATTACTTATAAAGTGTTACCTAATCATGTACATAAACAGGAATCTTACCGTTCTTGTTTCTCTTTCAGAGATGCTCACAGCTTGACCAGTGCCAGCCAATCAATATGTCGCTGAATGTGTTACACTTTAAACCATTCATCCAGTACGAACGCTATCTGATGAAACTGAACAGAAAGAGAAGTTACCAACCACAAAACTGTTAAATAATGGTGTTTTAAAAAAAGGAACTACAGTCATAAGTGAATCTGGGTTGCCAGATACTAATCCTGCAAATAGAGTACAGTATATGACCTGTGAAAGCTCAGAACCTCCAGAATTCACTCACTGGCAACCAAAATGAGAGTGTCATGTGAGGCTCATTCTGCTTTCTGATTGGATAATCATCTTGAACCAAAACACCAAATTATAAACAACGTGGCATCATGTTCATCGTGCGAGCTTTGACTGGACCATGTCTGGCTTGTATCTGGGGACACAGGTCTTGTTTATGACATTTAAAATCTAAATCGTACTGTTCCTTTAAAGGCAGCTACTAACACACTTATTTTTATATATTTATATTTTTTATATTCTATACATCAGATTTTATTTATTTGACTGTTTATTTATATATTTATCTTTACAGTTAATTTATTTATTATGCAACCAAATTATTATATATTTATTTGATCAATAAATCTTTGTACTTTTCTATAATGTGCTGTTGTTATTTTTGAGTTATCATACCAAACCATATATCTATAATTAATATTCTGAGGGGGTGATGTTAGCATAGGCTTTTAGGTGGAATATACAAAATAGATATACACTAAGCTTATATATAAATGACCAGAAAACACAATACAGCTACCCACTTATATCATCTCGCAATATGAACCCTGTCTGTTCAGATTACATAGCAGCTCTGTGCATGAACCCAGATGTTAGACCATGCAAAGTAGTGGAAAGCAGGGGCAGCACCAGGGGGGGCTTGAGGGGGCACTAGCCTCCCCTACAATGGTCAATGCTCCCCCATAGTTCCCCTAAAGATTTTTTCTCCACTTTTATAGCACATCTAATCTCGTCTAAAATGTTGTTCAAAATGAGACTCCAATAAGAATTACATACTAGCTTTTATAAACCACTACAGGGGCTAACTACATTTAAAACAGCGAAGCAAACATGGTAGGGGGTGGGGAGTAAGTGAGGTTAAAAGCCTTACTTATGTTAAGTGAGCACCCACATTGAAGATGTCTGGTGCTGCCCCTGGTCGAAAGTGATGATGTTTATGCTTTTAATATCTGACGTGATTGATATCTTTGGAGTGAGCTGATGTTATGATAGGACATAATAACACAGGACACACAGGGAGGAAACGGTTAATAATCCATAGAATAAGCCTTATTGTCCAAAACACACATTTCTTCTGTTCAAACCAGGGCAGGTTGCATTCACGTTCTAGAATTGAATACTGAGCTGGAGGACAGGTCAGAATTCTTCATTTAGGACTTGGATGGGAGACTGCTAGGAATATCAAGTGCCACAGTGGGGCGCCAGTAGCAAACACGGCTGTTGTGTCCTTAGGCAAGACCATAGACTGTATAAAAAAGTGGACCAAGGGAGTGTGACGTCACCCACAGCGTTTGGCTCCAATCAAATGGAGCTCATCGAGGTTAGCAGTTATAGGGGCCAATTTGGAGCCAAGTTCCATATTTGGAATTCAGACCGCGAGTATCATAGCAACCAAAATGCAAAGCTGTGGAAGGTAACGCCCCTTCCTGCGGGCTGGAACCGGGGGTTGGCGGGCAGGAACCGGGAGTTGGCTCAAAGACTTTATTCGACAATAGTGTAGCTTAAAATGGGGATGAGAGATGGAAAGATGTTCAGCAAAAAGTCAGGTCCAGGAATTTCCCATAGAGACTGAAATGGGTGGTTTTTGGATTCTAGAAAGTGATGATGTCATAGTCTCAGATGGGGATGGGGCAAGGGGCCCTTTTGATTACATTGTACTTTGCCATGAAATATCCAAAAGGTAAATTCAAAAATGTGGAACCTGGTCGTTCTATGAGTCAGTATTATTGGCCTATAGAATGTTGTACTGAAATCATGACATCATCACATTTCAGAAACTGAACATGACCTACGGGGCCATATCATGTGATGTGATGAAACTCTGACGCCAAAATGGTGATGTAATATCTCTCTGTCGACTTTTGGGTTTTGAATTGTAACGTGCAGGGACAAGCCGAACCACGTACAGGAGTTCAAAATGAGGTTCAGACAAACGTTTCCTTAAGGCTTTGAAGGATTTTGTGAAGACTTTTCCCCATTCAAAAGATAATATTTTAACTTGAATTGTGCTATTATTATGACAACGGAGGACAGTTGCATGCCAAAACAGGAAGGAAGTTTTATGGCTGAAACCCACAAATACACTCTGCAATCTCTATATAAAAACCCAGTTTAGACGTCAGGAGATGATAACTTTAACCACTCATTCCCACTCATTAATGTTAAGGTGTTTTTTTTTTGTTTGTTTGTTTTGGGGTTTTTTTATGTAATGCAAGACAGACAAACATAGTGACCAGTCAGATATAGTGGTGATGAGACAACCCAAGACAAACCAAGACACACCAAGACACACCGAGACACACCGAGACATAACAAGACACACCAAGACATACTGAGACATACCGAGACATACCGAGACATACCGAGACATACTGATTCTTGAAAAATGCATACAAATTAGAGACAAAAAGATTCAGTTCTTTTAAAAAATAAAATCTGGTTCCAACTATTCACGTAAAGGAACCATTCAAAAGCGCCGACTCATTCATGAACATCACATCACTAATAACTGACTCTATGGTCACCTGTGTGTCAAACTGGGTTCAGATATGAACTATATGAAACCTCAGAGTTTACATACAAGTGCTTCTTTTCCTAAAATAGTGTCCCCACAGGCCCCGCGATGGTGAGTCCCTCATCTTAAAGCAGAACTGCATCTGAGATACAAGATGAGTAAAAAACAGCTCTGTCTATGTGGTAGGTTTGTCACAATAAAGTGCGAAATATAGTGTGAAATATAATGTAAATACAACAGACAATAAATGACAGACAATAAACGATAATATTGAGACCAAAACGTGACGTAGAATTAACCACAGAAAAATATAAAAAATTTGGAATGCTGAAAACAAAACCCATGAGAGCTGAAATGACTATAGCAGAATGCAACACTTTGCAATTAACTTGTGTCTATAATGAGTCATACAAGCAGTGATGGAAAAAGTACTCCATTTTGTTACTTAAATAAAAGTACAATACAGAGGTTAAAAATTACTCAAGTAAAAGTAAAAGTATCACATGAAAAAATCTACCTAAGTAAAAGTATTTAAGTACCTGTTTAAAAATGTACTTTAAGAGTAAAAAGTAAAAGTATTTCACATAAGTGTTGTTCATTTGTTAAAGTGTTAAATGTTGTTGTTTTAAAAATAATTCATATTTTGTTCAACAGTAACAATATGAATCAATTTCTTAATTTTTCTTATGAATTTTGTGTATTTATTTTTGTTTGTCAAATCCAAAAGCTTGAACTCGAAAACTTTATTCAGAATGTTACCACGAACATGGTAAAAATAACGCCTCAATTCATAAGAAAAGTACTTTCTACTTTTCAGTCCAGTTCAAAATTTAGTGGAGCAGAAAGTACAGAAGTATCCAGTTTAAAATGTACTTAAGTAAAGTACAGATATCTAAAAAATCTACTTAAGTACAGTACTTTACTACTTTTACTTCATTACCTTCCACCACTGCATACAAGTTATTTATTCAACCTTCTACAACTCAAATCTTATATTGCAAAAAATAACCAAGCCCTTTGATAAATATTGATGTCCATGTTCCATCTGTCATGTACTGAATGAAGTCGATATAGTGATGATTGTGACAGACCTACTGTTTGGGTAAAAATGTTTAGCAAAATGTATAACATAAATATTCCCAAATTTCCATTAGCATAATAGTAAAAAAATAGAAATAATCAAGCCAGCTTTTTAAAAATAAATGATGATCTTGTCTTGTCTATGCTGGTAGCCTAATGAACATTTCCAAACCCATTTACCTATAGCCTTATTCTACATTCAGATGTGTGTGACTTTTATTCAAACTAACAAACTTCCTTAGACTACTACACATCACACAGTGGCATCTCTGACTTCCTGTCTGCAAAAGATCAAAATATTCAACAGTACATGAAGCCTGACGAAGACATGCTTCAGTAAACACAGAAGAGTGTCTAATTTTCCCCAAAGCCAAGGCAACGCAAATTTATTTGTATAACACAATTCAAAATAATTCAAAGTGCTTTACAGAATAAGAAAGACATTCAAATCACAATACAACAAATAAAAACATAAATAATCATGATAAAATGAACATTAAAAGAGAAGAGGCAGAATAAAAATCTTT
Organism: Periophthalmodon schlosseri; assembly: GCA_000787095.1. Lineage (NCBI taxonomy): Eukaryota > Metazoa > Chordata > Actinopteri > Gobiiformes > Gobiidae > Periophthalmodon > Periophthalmodon schlosseri. Next base: position 10,085 of record KN478147.1, on the reverse strand, counting down.
CAGTCATATGCACAGCTAAACAGAACCGTTTGGAGCCTAGATTTAAACATTGTCAAAGTAGAGGCCTGTCTCACATCTTCAGGAAGACTGTTCCAGGTTTTAGCTGCACAAAACTGAAACGCTGATTCCCCATGTTTAGTCCTGGTTTAGTCCTGGTTTAGGCCTGGTTTAGTCCTGGTTTAGTCCTGGTTTAGTCCTGACTCTGAGCACCAGCAGGAGGCCGGTCCCTGAAGTCCTCAGAGTGTGAGATGGTTCATATGTCACTAACATGTGGGAGATGTACTTTGGTGTTGGGCCATGGAGAAACTTGTAACAAGCAGAGCTGGTTTAAAGTCTATTCTCTGAGCCACAGGAGCCAGTGCAGAGACCTGAGCACAGGACGCATGTGCTCGTACTTCCTGGTTCTAGTCAGGACCTGAGCAGCAGTGTTCTGGATGTACTGCAGCTGTCTTAAGGCTCGTTTGGAGAGGCCAGTGAGCAGGACATTACAGCAGTCTATCCTTATGGAGACAAATGCATGGATAAGTCTCTCCAAGTCTGGTTTTGACAGTGTACCTTAGATTTTTGCAATGTTTTAGATGGTAAAAAGCTGCAGATGTTATTGATTTAATGTTGCTGTTAAAATTCAAGTCTGAATCCATTATTACCCTGAGATTTCTAGCCTGATTTGAAGGTTTTAGAGAGAAAGACTGTAGTTGACTGCTGACACTTTCTCATTGTTTCTGTGGGCCAAAAACTATGACTTGAGTCTTTTCTGAGTTTAGCTGGAGGAAGTTATTTTGCATCCATGCACTCATCTGTTGGATGCAGTGGCAGAGTGAATCCACTGGTCCATATTCACCTGCTGAAACGAGCCAAAAATGTCAAGGAACACATCAAACCCAGTAGTTACACGATACACTAATTTTGCATACGTATGTCCCAAACAACATTGCGATATTATCAGTGTTTCTACATATCTCCCACCTTCATTACATTCTCATTCATTTGTGTCTATGGGTCTTTAACTGGAGGAGAACAGATGTCTGCCCCTTTGAACAGTCTGGGTGCAGAGCAGGTGAGAGGCAGGTGAGGAAGCTCTGAAGTATGGTGCACCCCAGAGTTCGACCTACGACCTCTTGACCTCTCTCCAGCTTTGATGTCAGTCCAGGGAAAAAGACCCACTGCTCTCCTCCATGGACTGCTGCTTGATATTCATGGGTTTCAGCGTCTATGGTGCCATTTTGAGGACACTCGACCATTCAAAAGATACAATATTTTGTTTTGAATTGTTACTTGCTATAGCAACTGTCCTAACTTTTCATCATTCTGAAACCCATGGATGCTGGACTAAATATTATTTAAATATTATCTGAGTGTTAAACTTGTAGAGATGGATAGTGGCAGGTGAAGGCTCAATGTACATTTTTACAGTGATTTTGTATTTGCTGTTTGCCGATCCAGCCACCAGGGGGCACAAGCCAATAAAGACGTGAAAGACCCAAACGTCTACTGTGCACTCGCACACTGCGCAAGGTCAAAAAGTACCGTTTTATGTATTTATTTTGCAGTGGTGGGACGTAACAAAGTAAAAGTAGTAAAGTACTGTACACATTTTAGGTATCTGTACTTTACATAAATAAACTGGACAATAAAGTGGATACTTTTTACTTTTACTTTACTACATTTGAGAGCAGTATCTGTACTTTCTACTCCACAACATTTTTGAACTGGACTGAAAAGTAAAAGTATTTTTTATTATTGTCTGAGACGTGCTGAAAAAGCTGAGGGTTTATTTTTAACACGTTCATAATTTGAGCAAACACAAATATACAAATAAAGCTAGAAAAAAACATGCTAAATACTTTTATTTTTTACTTTTATTTCTTAAAGTACATTACTTACTACTTTAAGTACTTTAATACTTTTACTTAGTAGATTTTTTCATGTGATACTTTTACTTTTACTTGAGTATTCTTTTGCTCCGGTGTCTGTACTTTTACCTAAGTAACAGAATTGAGTACTTCTTCTTGTGATGTGTTTACACAGTGTTTTGTGGGATTCTTGTCATTTTGCTTTTTCAGTTGTCTACAAACTGCTGTCTGGGAACTATAAACAAAAACAACTGCAGTTTGTGTTGGAGTTATGGTTTGTTTCATTCACACATGTCTGAGTAACCCTGTATTATTAGTCTGTCTACATCTCCAAAATGCTCTGTTCCAACTTGTGATGTCATTAAGTGGTATTTATAAAGTTAACGACTGAAACTAAACACAACTCCAGGTATTTTTGTGATGAGGAAACAACATTATAACATAGATTTATATTTCCTCCATGTCCCGACCTTAATATAATGCTTTTCTATGTATCAGCCGTTGTACCCTGGCTGTAAGGACCCGATTCTTGCCCAAAATGTACTTAAAGGGCTCATATGACGCTATTTTCTGGTCTATGTTATAATGTTGTTTCCTCATCACAAACAGACCTGGTTGTCTTTTGTTTTCAGTCACACAAATCCTACAGAGCTCAAACAGAAAACACTCTGTTCCACCTTGTGATATAATGTGGTAATACAGGAAGTGCTCCACTGTGTTTTTAAACTCCATACACCTTCACTAGAATCATTTGGATAATTTCAGCCCTGGAATTGCCAATCTCTACTGAACTAAAGGTAAAAGGAGCTGTTAACTTGAAAACTACCACTTCATGACATCACAAGGTGGAACAGAGCATTTTGAGCATTGGAGATGTAGACAGACTAATAATAAAGTGTTACTCAAACATGTGCGAATGAAACAAAACACAACTCCAGGTATGTTTTTGAGGAGGTAACAGCATTAGAACATGTCTTAAAACTCACAAGAGTCAATTTTGCGTAATATGGGAACTTTAAGTCTCTATGTCTGGCACATGGCATGTCAGCGTTGGTCTGCGTCCCACCATTTCAAAATCAGTTTGAGATGCAAACGCGACTGAATGGGGCTAATATATGCGGCCATATTACTACAGATTTTACTTCTACAAGCTGTGCACGATTTCTTTCGTGAGTCAGGACTCAGGAGACGCACGGGCTGTAGTTCAAGGTGACTTTAGTCCCCACATGAAGCGTCGGGATTACGTGTGTTGAAGATTACATGTATTGTTTTGTTGAATTAAAAATTCGGATGATAGGAAGCAGACATGTGCGTCTTGCGTTCTATTTATTTTACTTTTTTTCCTTGTTAGTAACTTCACACATTTGTCATATTTTCCCGATCACACCATTGTTGATCTAATAATGACTGTGCTTCCTCCAACGTCTCACACAGATAAATATGCGCGTGCGCGTTTTATGTGAACTACATGAGCACGTGTGCTTCTGTTGTTTTGAGAATGGGACATGTCCTTACAGTTGTGATGTGACGTTCGTGAACGAGTCGGCTGTTTTGAACGGTTCCTTAACGTGAACGGGTGGAACCAGAGCTAATTTTTTAAAAGAACCGAATCTTTTTGTTTCTAATTTTTATGCATTTTTATCCCGATTAACGGTGAACCAACACAAGAATCAGCACAGAAGCAGAAGAGGAGAGCTTTGTGCATAAAAAAAAAAAAACATATTTGACATCATAATAACAGTTAGTTTAAAAATAATATTATTATTGAAAAGGAAGCTTAAACAAAGCATTTAATTTATGTTAAGATAGGGGTGTGATTTAATAAGTTTTCTTTTTCCCACTCCTTTTCGAGCTCAAATAAGAAAAAAAAAAGTGAAATGCGCAGTAAGTGTACTGGATACATGTGCTCGAAATAAATAAATAAATGAAATGAAAATTAAATTAATTGTAGTACAACGTTTTTTTAGATTCTGTATAATTCCAAAGGGTAAATACACTCCCATTCTCAGTATGAACCATTTTAAACAAATTACAGCCTCGATCCTTCCCTTCTGTGATTAGTTTATTGATAAAATTAGTTCACAAATTATCTTCTGTCATATAAATAAATAGTAAAAGAGCCAGTCTTTTGAACGGCTCTTTGAAATGAACAGATCCAAAAGTCCCATCACTAAAATTTGCGCGTGCAGGTTTTATATTAACTAAACGAGCACGTATGCTTCAATTGGTGTGAATGGGGCATGTCCTGACAGCACGTTTACGCAGCAGGTCTTCATTATTACTGCAATACCCATCCTCATCCTTTAGGTGGCCCCAGTGACACGCTAGTATCCGTTTGACTGACCCTGATTCAGTTGTAACCTTCGTCTCTGCTTAATTAAACAACACTTTGAAGTTGAGCTCAAATAGCAGAAAGACGAGGATGGGGTTTATTTTATTTTGTCATTTATATCACAATGTATAGGCATGAATGTTAAATGTTTATTTTAAATGATGTTAAGTGTACATCTCCAGCTATAGGAGGATAATTAGTCGCCGTAGGGTTGCGATCACATGCTTTGAGAGAGCTACCTCATTTTTCGTGAATGGGTCAACGTCAGCCGCGCTCCGTCTCCTGGCTTTGGTCACAGACGCGCTCTGGCTCTGCGCGGGGCAGGGCGAGCGGCGCTACCACATGAGTGACATTTGAACCAGCCACGTTTATTTTTCATTTCTGATGTTGAGATCCTCGTTGCAATCCCACTGTTGTGTTATTGACGGAGCGGTGGATGCACTTTGCCTGGACTTTACGCAATTGAGTTTTTTTGGACACGACCGGATTTGTTGTGAATTACTGATGCTGCACCACACACATAGCTTACATATGGTGAGTAAAATAAAGAAAAACTGTGGAGATAATTGTAGTAACGCTTTTATTAGTTAAAGCCGCCGTGCGCAGGTGGAACAACTGCACGTCCAAAAGACAAACAGCTCTGAATGGCTGTTATTTTGACATTATAAAAGATACAAACACAGATGTAGTCAGCGTTATGTAATTCATTTCTTTGCTCCTTAGGGCCAGCTATGACTTCGAAGAGGATCCCTGAAATCACGCACTCCGACTACTATTATATGCTCACGTCCAGCCACAACACGGAGGATTGTCTGCGTCCGGGGAATGAAGAGAAGTGAAATCCCCCCAAATAAAGTGGATGTTTTATGTTTTAAGAGACAATGAGGGAGCGTGAACAGGCAGAGGCGACAGGAGCGCGTGTCCTCCTGGCGCTGTCTCTCTGATGTGATGTGACCCCTGTAAACTGCGCCTCCAAAGCCACTTATAATGGAGGTCCAGAACTACAGCACAGTCATCGACAGCGGCTTTCTGGACGAGGCACCTCCAAGCAGAGTTTTAACGGGATGCTTTTTGTCTCTCCTCATCCTCACCACTTTGCTGGGGAACACGCTAGTTTGTGCTGCTGTCACCAAGTTTCGCCACCTGCGCACCAAAGTCACTAACTTCTTCGTGATCTCGCTGGCCGTGTCTGACTTGCTAGTAGCGATTTTGGTAATGCCCTGGAAAGCTGTGGCAGAGATAGCGGGGTTTTGGCCGTTTGGCTCGTTTTGTGATACCTGGGTGGCTTTTGACATTATGTGCTCCACGGCATCCATTTTGAACTTGTGCGTAATTAGTCTTGACCGTTACTGGGCCATATCCAGTCCCTTCCGCTACGAGAGGAAGATGACACCAAAAGTAGCCTATGTAATGATCAGCGTTGCCTGGACACTGTCTGTTCTAATTTCCTTCATCCCGGTACAGCTGAACTGGCACAAGGCCCAAACTCAATCTTACACTTCGAATGGTACTTTCCAAGCCCCAGAAAACTGTGACTCGAGCCTAAACAGGACCTACGCCATCTCCACCTCACTCATTAGTTTTTATATTCCTGTTATAATCATGATCATCACATACACTCAAATCTACCGGATCGCACACAGGCAGATTCGGAGGATTTCGGCACTGGAGAGAGCCGCAGAGAGTGCCAAAAACCGGCACGACAGCATGGGGCGTGGCTCCAGTATCACAGAGTCCGAGAGCTCTTTTAAAGTGACTTTTAAGAAAGAGACCAAGGTGCTGAAAACCCTGTCTGTCATCATGGGAGTGTTTGTGTGCTGTTGGCTGCCATTCTTCATCCTCAACTGCATGGTGCCGTTCTGTGAGAAGTCCAGCGGAGGAGCAGAGGCGTTCCCCTGCATCAGCCCCACCACCTTCGATGTGTTTGTGTGGTTTGGCTGGGCTAACTCCTCCCTCAACCCCATCATATATGCCTTTAATGCTGACTTCCGCAAGGCCTTTGCCATACTGCTGGGCTGCCACAAACTCCATCCAGGAGCCAACAACATGGAGTCGGTGAGCCTGAACAAGAAGTGACTCAGACATCCCTGACTCATCACTGAGGGTCCAAGCTCCTGCGGCTCCTCCGGCTCCTCCGGCTCCTCCGGCTCGCTCTAAACGGGGCCAGTCCTTTCCTTACCCCACACTGTATTAGAGGTGGTAGCCTGCATGCACTGTGGAAACTATTCCTAGATTTAAGTCGGGACTCCCCTCCAAGTGAAACGAGAGGGTTTTGGGATGGAGATGAGGTTTCAGGAGGCACACAGCCTGGGAGAGACAGTCTTCTGAATGGGCAGTGTGGACTCTGATGCTACCAGACGCTGCTCTCTTCAATAGCATCACACACACATATACACACACACACACACACACTGTCAAAACAAGATCCTCCCATCGTAGCAGCTTCAGTGCAACAACACAACTACAAATAGCAGCATTACTCATTGTTTCACTTCCTGTGGTCTTCAAGGCAAGCCATAGCATCAACATCATGTTTGTACAGAGGGAACGTGCTGAGTAGACCTGTCACGATAACACATTTTCAAGCACAATATGTTGTTACAGAGATGTACTGCGATAAATGATGGTATGGAACTACTTAATGCCACTGACACAATAACAATAATACAAGATAATCCCAGTGAACCATTTTTAAATAGACAGTCTCATTACATTACAGTGGCATAAGATACAACAAATAAACAGCAGAATGAAGCAATATTTAACCACAGAAGTAGACATGTACCGATATGTGTTTTTTCATGGTAGGTGCCGATACCGATTGTTTAGAATCTAGAGCAACCGTTGACCGATAAGATCTGCAAATATTTTTAGGCTGATATTTTGTGGGGCGATATATTGGACCAATTTTGATTCTTTTCCTCAAATTATGTCATTTTTACTACAAACTCCCCCCAAGCCATTTACCAGAGACCTTTAAGAGAGCTGTGTATCACGTTTAGTGCAGTTGCCTCTTTGTATTAAAGTTTTAATATAAAGCTTTGTTTGTATGTTCTAGGCAACAAATCGACCAAAACAAAACATCGGCCTGTGTTGGAGATTTAAGGCCAATAGCCGATAAGCAAAAAATCCCAAATATCAGCCTGATATATCGACCAACTGATATGTATGGGTCTATCTCTACACAGAAGTTACTTTTTCAACCCTCCACAGCTCAATCTTTCTGTATTACAACTAATATAAATCTCCAACTTTTGCAAAGAAATTGTACTCACATAAATTTTGAGCCCCAAACTGTCTTGTTCCAGCTTTCATAGTGAACAATAAATGGATATAGTGATTATCGTGACAAGCCTAGTGCCGCGTGCTCTGGTCTTGTTATAGAAGTCTAACACATACTGAGTGCTTTGGGGGTCTCACTCTGTTATAGACACAAATACATGTCAGAGCATCATAACTTGAGATCCAGTCAACAGACACCTGCTGAATTATTCCTGTGCTGCAGCCTCCGACTCGTTTCTTCTTACTGTTGTATTTTTCACAAAGAGCCGCTGATGACCTCTTTACGAGACTCAAAGGTTTGACTTGTGTTGTCGTGCTTGGACTGTTGTGCTTCTAAAACAAAGCTTTAATTTATTAACTTATGTTTAAGACCAGATATTTACTAATTAAAGTAAATAATTTAAATATTCAACTTTTGGGGTCTTCTGTTTTCCTGCTCTCGCCAAACAATTATGTGTGACGGACTGGCCCTGTTTCATATAGGCAGAAACATACCATTGGGTTTCTGTGGTTCAGATCATTTCATCAGCAGTGGTGAAAGGTAACGAACTAGTACAAGTAGTAAAGTACTGTATTTAAGTAGAATTTTTAGGTATCTGTACTTTCCTGAAGTACATTTTACAGTGGATACTTTTTACTTTCTGCTCCACTACATTTTTGAACAGGACTGAAAAGTAAAAAGTCCTTTCTTATTTACTTTCTGCTCCACTACATTTTTGAACAGGACTGAAAAGTAAAAAGTACCTTTCTTATGATTTGAAGGGTGATTTTTACCATGTACGTGGTAACATCCTGACTAAAGTTCAAGCTTCGGCTTTGAGCAAACAAAAATAAATACACAAAATTCATAAGAAAAATAAAGACATTGATTTGTATTGTTACTGTGACCAAAATATGTCTAATTTTAATCAATATCACTGCATTTAAACTTTAACAAACACACTTATGTGGAAATACTTTTACTTTACGTTTTTAAACAGGTACTTAAATACTTTTACTAAAGTAGATTTTTTCATGAGATACTTTTACTTTTACTTGAGTAACTTTTTGCCTCTGTATCTGTACTTTTACTTAAGTAACAAAATTGAATACTTCATCCACCACTGTGCATCAATAATTCAAAAGCGTATAACATTACAGCAGTTATCTTTGGCTGTGGTGAACTGGAGCCTATAGCCAAAATGTATTTATGAGAATGGCTGTATATGTCAGTGTTTATTTGTTTGTTTATTTGTTTATTTATTAGGACCCATTAGCTGTACCTGAGGGCCAGCTCGTCTCCCTGGGGTCCAGTGTATGTGTATGTATGTGTATATGCATGTGTGTATGTATGTGTGTGTGTGTGTGTGTGTGTGTGTGTGTGTATGTCTATGTGTATGTGTGTGTATGTGTATGTATGTGTGTATGTGTGTGTGTATGTGTGTGTGTGTGTGTGTATGTATGTGTGTATGTATGTGTGTGTGTGTGTGTGTGTGTGTGTGTGTGTATGTGCCTGTGTTTTATTGTTTTATTTCTTTGGGGAATTTTGGTTTATGAGCTGCAGTGGTGGAATACAACACAGTAAAAGTAGTGAAGTACTGTACATAAGTTTACATTTTAGGTATCCGTACTTTACTTAAGTTTTACAGTGGATACTTTTTACTTTTACTTCACTACATTTGAGAGCAGGTATCTGTACTTTCTACTCCACTGCTTTTTTTAACTGGACTGAAAAATGAAAGTATTTTTTTATTATTGTCTGAGACCTGCTGAAAAGGCTGAGGGTTTATTTTTAACACATTCGTAACTTGAGCAAACACAAATATAAATATACAAATAAAAACAGCTAGAAAAACTCTTCAAGTACATTTTTAAACTCATACTTTAATACTTTTACTTAAGTAGACTTTTCATGTGATACCTTTACTTTTACTTGAGTATTTTCTGCTCCGGTATCTGTACTTGAGTACTTCACCCACCACTGATAAGCTGGGAACTATCTAAAGACCTAAACAGGAAGGAGAATCAATAGTTGTTACCAGGTCTATCTTTTATAAGTGTCCATTTAGTACCACGCATACGGCCCGTGGTTGTACACATCAGCTCTTGTTTCATAAAGTTATTTTGAAGCTAATCAGTGTACTAAATAATGAAAATATTTCACTTTGTTGGTGGTACGAGGCTTGTTTCTGCTCTCACCAACACCAACATTACTGCGGTTACTCTGTGGATTTAGCTGTGGTTTGCGGGAAACGAAGCCCCAAAATCGTTCGCTAAAACACTAATGTCCTTTAACTCGAGCGCCGAGTGCAAATTTTACTGTACACAGCTTTGCATTTCACAGAGTCAGCAAGTCGCCTTACACTTTACCTGTGTTTTTTCAGGTCAAATCACAAAAGCGGCTTCGTATTACCGGTCCGGATGGGGTTTAGTGTCACTGGTGTCCATTCAGAATGGCACAGTATGTTTCTTACATTCCAAATTAGCAAAGTACAGAGAGGGAGAGAGGGAGAGAGAGAGAGGGGATGGAGAGAAAACAAGAGAGGGAAAAATGGCTACTGTACTACGGCTGCAACCATTTATAATTGTCACTAGTCGACAGTAAGAAAAACTAGAATTCATGGTTTCATGCAAAGACA
>KN478138.1:16638-48356 GCA_000787095.1 Periophthalmodon schlosseri | reverse complement strand
TAATAATAATAATAATAATATGTGTTGTTCTATCAACTGCAACTCTTATGTGAACTTGATTTGACAAGCTGTCATACGAACTAATACCAAAATACTGAGAGACATCGTACACACACACACACACTTGACAGGCTGGAGACAAGCATCCTGATAAAGCCGAGCTAGCAACTAAGTCCAAAAAGAAGCATACAGCAAATACAGCCAGCGGCCCCATTTCCCTAAGGGCCCCTCCCACTCAATAGCGTCAGAGCGGCCAGACAAACGATGATAAAGTGATCCTCTCATGACTTTGACAGGCACAGCAGACAGCAGCAGCACTAGCCCACGCAATAATGCCACTCACCCGGGCTTTAGCTGCAAACGCTGCCCAGAGACCCGCGCCCACACACGCCATCATGGCCCTAATTATTACACACAGCTTGTTAATAAATAAAAGCATATTGTCGCTGTCAGATCAGGGGATGCTGTGGCTTGTGTTTAAAGAATTGGGGATTATTAAACATGTCAGAGTATAGTGATATGGGTTGCTGCTGTGCTTTTCTGGACGCAAAACTGTTGGAGAGAAAATAGCACCAAGATATTTTATTATGATATTGAGACATAAAGAAAAGCTAATTGTGACAAACACTGATACTGAATACTGAATACTGATAGAAATCATTGTGTTTACTTCACCTTATCATTCTACTAGCCCAGTGGTTCAAAACTTTGAAATTGTTTATTGAAAGTAGTGCAGATTTCATATATCCCAGTGCAGTTGCAGATTTTTACAGTTACAGGTTGGCATCTCAAAATGCATCGTACATGGTCAGCATATAATTTATAGTGCCTTGTTATGCTCAGTGATGTTAATTCATACAGAAAGTTGTAGTTTACAAAGGCCAGACTGAGTGCAGGTGATCCATACGGTCAAGCATGTAATATCAAAGACACTAGTCTCCAGTGCACAAATGCCTCTGGGAACCTGAGGCTCCATTCCTCTTAATTCTAGACGTATTTCTTTATTGAAGTGTAGTATTTCTTAACATATGCTTTGTTTTGAGCCCTTTTTGTCTGTGGTAATGGAATGTCAGCTCGCTGCTGTCGGTGAGAGCTGCAGACGCTTGATCAAAGTGACCTCTGCACCCCTTTGCTCTTGCAAATCAATACACACGGTCAACAGGAGCTGACAGAGGCAGCCACAACATATAATAAATGACAATTCACCATCACAATGGCCAGAGCATATCTGACAAGCGGCGCTCATGGCAGTCATTTTCATGTGTGCCAAGCTCTTATGTTCAAAGTGGGATTCATTTGGCCGGCCTGTCTCCCACACATGCTGATATTACAGGGCTGACTTGTAAGCACCTCATCCCCCAGTCATATGCTGCGCTGGAGCTGTCCCGCCAAGTGCTGACAGAGGCGGCGTATTACAGTGGTATCTTTTTATTGTTGTTGTCTTTCAAACCGAGCTTATATTGAAAGCAATTTTCCTCTTAAGGGAGCAAATAGTTCACAGCAAATTGTGACTGCCATCGCTTGGCGATGATTGGCTACATCTTTGGAGCTGGCAGCCAAGAATGGAAGGATTTCATATGTGCTGGGGAAAGAAGTGGAAAAGGAGCAGTGCATATTAAAACATGTGTTGTGAAAAATGAGTGTGAAATCTCACACGCGTGCCCCGGATGATGGGAGTGGCTGCTGTTTTTGCAGGTGAAGGCTGCTATGTGTCTGTGCAGGCATAAGCAGGTGTGGGAAGTGTGAAGATGCAGTTTGTATTATAAACTATAGCGCGTCACAACACTGTTACATTGGCCATTTCTTTCATCTACTGCACATTTATATACGGACCAAGAGGATTTGTAACTGCTGGCAGTGTGCCAGACACCCAAAACAGAAAGACTAATTAAAAACAAAGGACCTTTGGCATGGGTTTTGCTCCAGTGAAAGAAAACAGACCCCAAATGTCAAATGGCCGCCACTTGAGCTGGGCCCCAAACTATTACTCCAATTTTACTGCTGCCACAGTTTTGACAGCGTGATTTCTTGAGTGAATTAATATTTGCTTTTGCTCTTAAAACTCAAACAGCAGACTTTTAAGCTTCTGTGAGTGTTATCCATGTGACAAGTGAAATGTGAGATTTAAAAGAACTGTTTTAAAAGTAGTGGTGTAAATGCGTTTAGTTTAGCTAAACCTCATGTACAGCCCTAACACAGTGGTCAACAGGTCTGTCTGCTGTGGCTGCTGCTAATTGCCTGGTCCTGACAGTCCTGTGACTGTGGACATAATGAATTATGAAGGTGGTACTCCTGTCGCTCTCCTGTGCACACTGTGGATAAAGCTGTTTGTTTGGACTGACCTGCCCCATCCATTAGTGGTTATTGTTTTCTCTAAACATGACATTGATTCAATTTACCAGCGATCAATGTGCACTGGTTCTGACATTCAGATATGACCTTAAAGCCAGCCACAGCCTCAACTATGATGAGGATTAAACTTGTGTTAATGAGGTGATTTCTCTTCACACAGGGGCATGTGACACCACCTAACACCAATGGTCAGTAAAAATGAGATCAATTATTGCAAACAAAATCGCTTTAACTTGATTACCCTTGCACCCACTAATTTGTGTAATTAATAACCTTCTCTAAGCTTCAGAGAGAGTGCTTTATTAATAACAATCTATACATGTGCTCCTTAATGAAATGGCAGGGGCCAGGTCATTCGTTGTGGAGGTAATGTCATAATCAATGGTGCCCAACACACGTTAATTACCACACTTATTAATTGTTACAGTTGGATCTGAATGCAACATGCTGTCAGCCCCTTTGTCCCTCTATGTATAGCAATCAGTGGATTGAAAATGGCAAATCTAATTAGCCATTCAGCAGGCAGGCTGGGAATCCAAATGAGACGGTATCAGGCCTGACAGCTGGCAGCCGAGGCGCCGCTCACACTGGGCAGTGAACAAAACCAGCTTTATCCCGTGCCCCAGGAAAAACAGAGAAAGGATGTATCGCAAACTAATAAATACATTCACAGCAGCAGCCTGCCATATCGCACAATGCTGCAATGAAATGGCTGCTTGATGCCTTTGTTTGGTACAAGCAGTGTTTATGCATTTATCAGTGGAGACAGCACCTCTTCATCGGGCACAGAGCAGGGCTGTGCTCCACCAGCAGCTGAGGTGTCTCTGTCTTTATGTCATGTAAATCTGCAGTGCACTCTACAGTACAGTATGCTTCTCGAAATAAATAATGTTTTTAGAAAACACTTTTCTCTATACTTTTGGTGCTAAAGGGAAAACAATGGAACATGTCCCCCTCACTTCTCTATTTGTTACTGGGGATATAACAACTGAAATAATGTGATATTGTATCGACAACTGTCTTACACTAATATTGGGACTATCACAATAAATTGTATTATGAGCCCCCTTGCTTAAAGCATAATTTTGTTGCAGCAACAGCTAAAAAACAGGAGACTACATAGACTATGATCATTTGCTCCATTTCAGTGCAGAATACATGAAAACAAAATAACTGTTATTAAGATCTTTTGAATCTTAATTCTTTGGATTATGATAAGTAATGATTCTTGTCAAGGCACTCAAAAAGGAAAAGTAGCACAACTACAATTTTGTTAGCCTTTCTCCAAAATATTGCAATTAATATTGTACCGAGATATTTGGATATTGTTACATCCCTTTTTGTTACCATGACTTTTTAAGCAGTACAATTTATTTTAAAAAGTATATAAATTGCAAAAATAGCAGCTGTATTCAGTACTTTGGTTTAATGACTTGAAAGGACTTAAAGCTCAGAGCAGAGGACTTGGACTCGACTTGGACTTGAGCACCACTGACTCAGGATATGACTTGGACTTGCCTTTGACTTGGGACTTTACTCGGACTTGAGGTCAAAGACTTGAGATTTACTTAGACTAGCAAAACAATAACTTTGTTCCACCTCTGGGAAGAAGTAGTTGAAAAACATTAGTTGTCTCTGTGCCGACTTCTTCACTTCATCAAATTTAAAAAATCAAATTATTTCTCTGAGGATATATGGATAAAATACAACAGTAGCAATGTTATGTTATTAGTTGTAAAAATTAACTGTTAGTTTTAACATAATTGTATTATTATTAAAGACAAAGCCCAAATGTATTTACTCAAAAACATCCACAACATGAACATTGAAGCAGCTTTTAAGTTATTTGATTTCTCTTAACACCCAGATAAAAAGTATCCATATTTAACTCCAGCAGACGCCACCTGTAAATAATGCAGCGTGGAGGGTGACAGCCAGGGGGAGGGGGGCTGAGCAGGTGGAAGAGCCCTCCCCAAACCATGAACCAGAACAGAACATTCACTATAACACAAGGGCGCCCTGGCTGTAGGCTCGGCCCGCACTCCAAAACAGTGATGAACAATAAAAGCCCTGTGCACCTTAAGTGAGAGATGTGACTTTAAATATTTTACACACATTGTGCATATGCAATTTACCCACACCTGGCTCTGAGCAGCAACAACATCTGGTAACTGTGCTCTAGAGGCTATTAATTCTTCATCTTCAGCGACCATGGTTCTTACTCTAATGTGGGATTATGTTAACTTATACTTCAAGTTTTAAAGGAGAAATGTTATGCAAAATGAACTTGAGATTTTCTCCATCATTAGCTTACTCAAAGTTGTATTTTGATTGATTCATGCATGGTTGAGTAATCCTGTATTGTTCTGCATTTGAGGCTTGAGTGTTCAGAAAATTCTTGTTTTCACCCACCCCCTATCCGCAGTTTTGAACAGATTACAATTTTGAACAGATTACAATTACTGAACTGTTTTGGATTAATTTTCTGATTTACAATAAACACGATGTTAAATTATTATCTATGTATGCTAACTACCTGAAAATCACAATATAATACATCAGACTAGAGAATGCCCAGTGGAGAGAGAGCTGTGGTTTATGTGGATATTACAACTTTTTAAAGTATTTTGATCCTAAAGAAAATATTTGAAAAGTATAGTAGTGTATGGTATATTAACTTAGCAACTATGTCCTATAGGTGGTGAACAGTTTGGACAGTGGAAAGTTAGTCTCAGGGGTGATATTTAGAGGGAAACACTAACATTAAATCTTTATAGAACCAGTTTGAAGTTACAAGTTACATCAGCACAAGTACGTCTTTAAATAGTGTGAGGTAGCCAGAGAGTCTAAAAGGGACATGCAGAACAAATATTAAACTGACAAACTCCATTCCACTTAATGTTAACTTAAACTTGAACCTTTTATTCATTATTTGTATGTATTGCATTCTAGCCAATGTCTGTAACTGCACTCATTGTAAACCAAGGTACAATGACAGAAGACAGACTAGTGCCCTGACATTACATCCAGAGGCTCTTGTGTCGCTCTGATGGATTTAACAGACAAATAAGCAAAGTGGCAGCAACACAGCACAGATCAAAGTAATGAGGAGATATGGGCATGCTGTGAAATGCCTGAAGAAAAAGTCCGATTTTACATCTAGTTTGAAGTGACAGAAAAAGGTGTAGTTAGCAGCTTAGCCCATAAGCATCTTTGGTGATTACACTACTTTGACTTCATCAGAAAGTGACCTTTGAAGAGACTCAATCACACTGTTATCATGATGGAGTTAAAGCAACACCTAAGTGGTAGATTAAGTTAAAACTGATTAGTTTAAAAGTCTTCATGCTTCATTCTTCTTCATCTTCAGCGGCGGAAATCTCTTCTTTCCTGTTGTCTGGAGGGCTCCAAACATGTACCTTCCCTTCGCACTGATAGGACTCTTCTGTTTACACATGTCTTTCCCATGGGAATCAAAACAAGTCTGAAGTTCAGTGCAGGTTCCAGTGTCTCTCTTTGTTGAGTGAACAATACATGGTGTTTACTGTATGACAATGATATCATTTTAACACAGGCTTCTTTCTATGGATGATGCAGATGTGGGAATCATGGCCACACAGCAGCAGCAGCAGCGGCAGCAAGGTTATGAAATCACAAACACTCTTCTCTGTGCAACTGACAAGTGTTTTGTTTCAGTGTTTTGTGAGAATTCCTGAGATGAGATTTTACTATCTTTTAAAGGTCACCATAATGACAAAACCCGCCTTGGTTTGGCGAGAAGACAGTGTATTTGGGTTTGCTTGGTGTTTTGGTGAGGGGGGGAGGCTCAATGAGGTTCAAATGCTGTCATTGTGCTTCCTGTTAGTGTGTCTAAAGGTGGGGTTAAGGTGTTGGCTGGTCACTGGTTGTACTGGCTGTTTATCATAAACACTGCCTAGCCCAGAGAGGTCCATCTGCTTTGATTTTATTTAGTGATTCCCCCCAGGGGCCCTGCGCAGGAGCCAGAATAACAATACTTTAGCCCATCTGTTCATGTAGAACCAGCTCCGGCTAAATTACCACGCGCTACGAGCGGCTGGCATATGCTGTGGCATAAAGCTACAAGAGGGCATTGTGTGCCAGCTGTTGTGTTGACAAATACTTATCAGGCACTTCTGAAGTCAGCTTGCTAAGCTGGTTTCAAGTTTGACTAAAAACTAAACGGAGGTGTGGAACATAGCTCCTGTGGGGAATGCATGTATTATACATGCTGCATTATCTCCGGGTATCGTTTTATCAGAACGCCTGCCAAACTGGGTCACTACATGTCCTGGGCTTAATCTCCTCATACAGGCCACATCCACCACCAAACCAGTGCTCAAATAGGCTAACCACAGTTAAGTATTCTTATCCTTGTGTAAGCATAACAAACTGAGACCGTATTGTTGTAAGATATGTTTACAAGTCAGTGGATGATCGTGCTTCTAAGATCTGCATTGAGGCTGATCAGAATAATCCTATAAAAAAAGCAGTAATCTTTCTGAAAACAAAAAAATAAACAAACAAAAAACACAAATAAAAATAAATACCGATTTATCAAAAAGGTTTACACTGCATCCCCTTCTTAACATTTTGTTCCAGTATTGAACAATTTTAAGTGTCATAATGGCACAATATTTTAGTATTTTATTTTTACTAATAAATAATGAAAATAATACTAATAAAAATAATCTCTCTAAAAATACTATTAACTATTAGATGCAAGAAAACATGTATATACTTTGTAGTAATAGTAGTAGTAATTACTTCCTGGGGACAGATATTGGCTGCAGCTGCATACATTATTATTATATTTTTGAAAACTAAATAAAATAAAACGCTGGTCTTGTGTCCTGGAAAATGGGCTTTATTTAGAGAAGATTTACAGGAACATTACGGACATTACTTTCCACCTGTCACATGTCTGCAATGCACAGATGCCACAGAATAGTTGAACTCTCTCATAGAGAACATGCTTCAGTCAGTGACCATCAGTGCAGTTCACACACATAGGCCTGTTAGATCCCTCGGTCACAATGAACTGCTGCAACACCAAAGAAGAGGGAGCCTTGTTTAAAAGCAGACCTGAATACTCACTTTATAATTCTTCTATGACTTAAGAAAATAAGGATTTAGACAATTGTATACTGTAATTTCATCCTAATGTTGGTTTCATTTAATTTCAAATGCTGTGATTCGGACAATAAATGATATGCAGCAGGTGAAACTACATTAGAATGAAGTTATTTTTGTTCTTTAAATACATGCAAATATACAGTTTATAGTCTCAAAGCTTAGCACCCTGATGCCTCTTCGTTCTTTACACTTTCCACTGTGTCACTATTAACATTCAGTAGTTGCTATTAGGACAGCGTAAACTACAATGATTCACTTCAAAATACAGTTCAAGAGCAAAAGGTGCACCCAACCCAGTATCAACCCTGTTTCAACTTCTTAAAAAGGGAGACAAGTTGGTCGTCAGATTTATAATAAATAATATATTTTATTAGTAGTAGCTAAAAAGAAGAAACTCATTTACGAGTAATTTTTTTTTTAATAAATGTTACAGTATTTTTTCCTTGTGGCAGGGCGTATCAGTCGTGTTGACATATTTCAAAGACAGCCTTTAAGAGACAGAGAAAAGGTTTGGAAAAGAGCAAATATAAATTAGTCAACACTACATTATGTCATAATCTTACAAACCAAACACTGCATGTGTATTTCTCACAACACACTTAAAGAAAATGGCCAAACCTTCCAGTCTTGTTATATGAATGCATGGAGGAGTGCTCACCCAGGCAGCTTTACAATAGGAGCCATTGTACAAGTCTCCCTTCATGCATTTATCTGGCATCTACTCTGCATCAGCAATGCAGGCCATTCTTCAGAGCTTAAGAGGAAAAGCAAATTTGTATTCTGTAAGACAAAACTCTTATGCTCCCCAACTAACAAACTAGCACTCACTGTGACTTCTAATGGCAGAGCAAAAAGCACAACCTAAATGTTTCCTGATAGGTCCACTTAAGAAAAGAGCAAAAGTGCAGCATTGTTTGAACAAAGAATGCAGTAAAACATGAGACTTTTATAATGGCTACGACTATTTCTGCTGGACATATAATGACATTTACACAGTGTAATGGGCAAATGGACAAAGCGGTTCACAAAGAACAGAATACTCTGGTCCTAATGCAATGCACACTAGGTTGACATCTATTTTCATTGTGTCCTGACCTGGATGTATATATGCTACTGAAGATTTACAGAGACTACAGCAGTATATAATAGGGCTGCAACTGACCATTATTTTAGTATTCGATGAGTCACAGATTATTTTTTGATTAGTAGACTAGTCTAACAATTATTTCTTTTAAAAGAAAGAGTTTTAAAATATTTTTCATACCAATTTAAGGTTGAATGATGGTGGCTGTATTATTGATGATAAAACAAACTTTTGACATTCTGATTTAAAGAAGACATATTATGCCATTTATCTGGTATTAAGTATGCAACTATAACATAATATTTCATTATTTTTATGCTGCGTTCATTGTAAACTGCAATATTGATTTAAAACGTCTTAGTAACAGAAGGACATTGTGTTCAAAACTGCAGAACTTCATTTACATGTTTTTATTGTTGAAAAATGGCCACATGACTTTTTTGAACCCTACATATGATTCAGAGTCTGGATTTATAAAATATTTACAATTAAGTACAGAGCAGGGGGCAGAGATAGGGGGTAGGTGAAAATTTTATGAGCACCCAAGCCTCAAATGGAGGACAATAGAAGATTACTCAAACATGCAAGAATCAATAGAAAACTGAGTAAGCTTATGGTGAGGGAACACTGTTACAACATGGTCAAAAGGCTGAATTTGCATCATACATCCCCTTTAATAATGCCGCTGTCTTCGTTATAAATGGTCTTTTGGCATGTGTGGCATACGACTATGATTATCAAAATATGATTTGGATTATTTAATAGTGACGATTGCAGCCCTAGTATATCTGTAGGCTGAATATGAATATTATGTCTTGGGTTTGTTGAACTTTGTCCTCCTTGTGCAATGAACCCCTAAAGCTCCTTCAAAATATGAAAGAAAGGTTTGTAAGGCTTGCGTCTGCGACAGTATCTTACAGGCTGTGAGAGCAGAAAGCTACATGGGACAACATGAGAACCACAACACTTAACTATTGCACAGTGCAAAGAGGATCTTCATCCAGAGGGCTGGACACCCCGAGAGCTGGCTGCCTTTTAAGTTGCATCTTTTAGTTGAGTTTGTCGGTAAATATGTTGCAAATGGAGGGTGGAGTTGTGACTGAAGCTTACAGAGATGACTCTACTTGTACAGGCTCATGGTTGGGCTCTGGTACATGCACATGTAAGCATCACACAGGAGGCGACGCGCCTGCCCCTGGATGCTCTTAGGGTCCAGGGCGTGCAGTTCTTCTGGACTCATTTTAAGGTAAGCTTCCACCTCTGGACATGGAGACACCTGGGGAATGTTAAACCCATTCTGTCCTCCTGCACACACACATGGACACAGGACGGATTATATGGTAGTAAATGTCATAATAGTCTTTTAATCTGCTGGTATTATCATTGTATTATTGATGTTTAAAGCAACAAATAACTAGCTATTCATTCATAACTACACCCAGTGCTTAAATTAATTATAAAAGAAATATATATATATATCATTATAAAATATATATTGTTCAATTGGTAAAAGCAAGAATTATTATATGAATGTCATTTTAAAATTACCACAAGAAGCATCAGCAACAGGTACTTACCATCACGGTCAGCCATGCTATCAAAGAAGAGCCAGGCTGAGTCCGCACTCCCGTATTTGACAAAGGCCACATAGTGACTGGTTTCTATACAAAGCACAGCAAACAGCTCCATCCTCTGGCGGGGGAAGCTCCCCTGTCGACCCATTCCCTCTTGGAGCTCCTTGGGGACAGAAAGTTTACCATGTCGATGTGCTTTTCTCTTTGGGTGGAGATGAACCTGAAAGCAAATATTTATACAATCCAACATAAATGTGTGCAGTTTGATGTTTATTTTAGCCAATATAATAGAAAGTATAATGGGGTCCAATATCACACTTATTACACAAATAATTAATCCAATCAAACCATATTTTAACATGAGTACTTTGCTAAATGTTCTTTGCAGAGATGCTGTGCCATTCCCTGGTCTACAGTGCCACCAAATGGACATTGTTGATAGCTACCTATGGTTAAATAGCTGATACTTTGGTGCCCTCTTTTGGTTACCTGTGTATTGCACTTCTCACAGAACTGTTTTATCTTGCCAGCAGTGATATCTCCATCCTCGTAGCAGTCACGACACTCGTACAGAGCCAGGCCGCCACAGATTCGACATTCCCTTGGAGCTGGATAAGAGAACAAATGACAGTGTGAAAAGTAGCACTTGAAAAACCTAAAGGCTCACAGCTTTAAAGAAAGAAGGAGGACTCCTTTATCTCGGCAGAGTTGCAGGGACAACTCAGAGGAATTCCATTACCAAACGCCAACTGAGCTTTGCCTCTCTATTGATCTACAAGACCACTTCAGCACCATGGAACAGAATAATGGGCACAACTCACTGTCATCAAGTAGGTCTGTGATGTCCAACTCCAGTGAGGGAAAAATCTTGTTGAACATTTTGAAGTCCTTGCCAAAGCGGGGCATCTGGATGATAAGGCAGGAAGGAGCCTGAGGTGGGTCAACAGACACTCTCTGTTAGAGGGCATTACATCAGCAGAGGACAGTGCTCAAATACAAAGATTGTGAGGGTGTTTTATCTATAGTAACTTAGAAGGGCAAAACAAGAACAGCTAACTTGAGTTAGTATGTAGTTATTTGCCAAAATGACTTCAATTACCTCAGCAAACTTGAGGTCACTGTTAATGAAAGACCACTCTAGAAGTTGCTGGATTGTAGGAACACCAACTTTGTCCTTTTTGTCCATAAATATCTGATAAAAATAACAGTCTTGAACTTTTTGACCAGCTGACCTGTAAAGAGAAGCATTTTGTATAAGTGTAAATAAAATGTAGTTTTGTTCCTATGTCTTACACACATGAATTGTGTGATTAACTAGGTCATACTAGTGATAGCATTTCTAAAATGTTATTATGCTTTCAGGAAGTTTAAAAGAACCTGTTTGACTGAGGAGGGAAGAACCCACCCGAATAGTGAAGCAAATTTGAGTACTGAGAAAGACATTATTTTGTCACCATTTTACCTTAGCTTTAGTAAAGGATCCACTCTAAGAATGTGATGAAACAGGATATTTAAAAACTCCTCCGGGTCTGCAAAAGAAGATGAATGACTCATTGAAATACAAATATGACAAAGATTGAGTAATAAAATGTATTAAAACAGAAAAATGTAATACTGTACCTTTCTCTTCTGATGTAAAACCTGATGCCGCCTCCACCTTCTCCAAGATTCTCCTTAGCTTCATAATTTTGGTGGCACACACATAACCATGTCTGCAGGCGCCAAATGAAGAAAAAGGTCAGACTATGTCCAGCAGACAGTAATGTTTTAAGTCACGATCACTTACATTCGCAGGGGGTTAACTATCTCTGTGCGCAGCAGCTCCTGGGTCTCTCTGTAATACTCCACATCTGTCTTAGAACGTGGTCTTAGCAAAACCGTGTCCAGAACAGAGCTAAAGGCAAAAAGACTGCAAAGAAAAATCAGAATGTCAAATATTAGACTCTTAGATTATAACCTTTTACTCATTTATGTTGATGCAGGGTTCACCTTCCATTTGACTTGTATTTCTATATGAAAAATGTAAAACCACAAACCATGGCATACTGACCAAAACAGAGTAGAGTCCAGGTAGCAGGAGTTGTAGTGGCCCTGGATGCCCTTCTTTTTCCCCACCATCACATCTAGACCATCGTTCTCTGTCCGGGGTGGAGTGTTTTCATGCACCACCTCACTTAGGTAACCCCCAAAAGCTGCAGATACAAAAAGAACACATTTATAAAAAGGCACAGTCAACTCTAATTTACCTTAAAACCCTTTCCCAATTCTACAACTTACCAATGGAGTTGCATCTCTCTATGGGGTTGGAGGAATGGTGTAAGGAAGGGAAGCGGGAGTCGGGCCGACAGCACTTGAGCTTTACAAACAGGGCTTTTTTTGGTGGACAAGTAAAGTAACGAGTACCTTTGAAGGTTCCATCAGTGCAACCAGGACACTCCTCTTCCTGAACATAAAGAGAAGAAAAGCACAAAATATATATGCATACATGCAACAAAGTCATTGAGAAAGTTTTTTAAAAACTTAACAGCCTAAAAACAGGCTTTATAAAACCTAGACTAGATCATGCTTGTTGAATTACCATTTTGATCATTTCTTATTACGTGCATTATAATAGTTTTTTGCAATAATAATAATAATGCATTTGATTTATATAGTACTTTTTTGAACACTCAAAGGCGTAACAGTAATATGCCCGGGAGTCACTGATGCTCTGCTTAGCATCTGAGATCAGACAAGATCGGGCATTCTCAGGTTCACAAGGCCGTGTTGTATTTTTCATTTTCATTATGGGTCCGTCCTACATGCACTCACACAACACCAGTAAACAGCTCACCAATTCCAGTCCAGCCAGTGGCTCCAATAGGCCAGGGGGCAGTCCCACCCAGCGAATGACCCCACACAGAGGGGGATTCTCTTTCACTTCCACCAGGGAGCCCACCTCCAGGCCTGGCTGTCCATGAGGCGGTGTGGGAGGTCGAGGGGATGATGGTGCAGCAGGTGACAAGGCCTCAGGCTGCTCCCCCATCACAGACTGGACAGAGAGAGACAGCGGTCCATGACTTATGCTGTCATTGGGCCCAGTCTTTCTGTTCAAGCTAAAGGGCAGGGAGTGGAACTTGTTATCGCTGGACAATGAGGCTGAAGGGGGTGCTCTGGAAGGCGGGGAGGCCTGGTTAAAGTCAGGGGGAGTTTCAGTGAGTGACTTCGCAGGGTCCTCTCCAACTGTAAGAAAACAAGAAAATAATAATCACATTTTCAGCTTACACACAAAAAAATGTTGAACAGTGCTTTTATGAGAAGGGCCATGCCATGGTGGCAGTTTTCTCAATGACAATGAGAAGTGATGGAAGATTCCAATGAGAATTTTCTCATACATCAGATTCAGCACATTACAAATTACACATTCAGTACAGAAATTACAGAATCTACTCAATGGAGAAAAACGAGAAAGGGATGGGGTTCAGTGTTCAACCACTAGATGTCAGAACAGAAGAGATTTTTGACCAGCTAGTAGCCAGGTATTTTTAGAAATGAAAACTGAGTAATGAATGTGCTTCTTCCTATTTCTATGCTTCTTAATATTTATTTTTCAGTTCCAGGTATTCCAGGTAAGAAAAGCTGTTAGGACAGGCCTTGCGAAACCACACTTCACTACCACTCTCTTGGTACATAATAGAGAACATTTACTGGTAATTGGATGTTTAAGTTGCATCTCAAGAAAGTGCAATCATAGAACAATCACAGGATGGCTGAAAACATTGGAGCCTATATATAAACACCCAGACAATTTGATCCACACAATATTAAGAAAATACAGAATGAGCCCAAAAATAAAATGTGACTGAACAAAAAATAGGCTTTTATTAATGCATTAGTTGTATAAAGTACATTATTCTAAATGCTGTATTTGTGTAGTGCCAATGTAAGAGAGAGCAGTGGTGTCAACATTATTAAAAGCCTTCACACAACACAGAACACATGCACGTGGTATTTGACACCGAATAGGATGAAGGACAAAACTGGTGGACAACTCTTCATAACAAGCTACTGCAACAAACCACATTTGTGCTTCTGCTGAGATTGTGTTTCCTATTCCTAGCATATTTTACTAATGTAAAAAAAAAAAACAAAAAAAAACCTCAACACTAGGTTATAATAGCAGCATAGGTATTTAGAGTTTAATGCCATTTTATATTAACAGAAAACTGTACATTATAAGTCTCATGCAGTTATACAGTACACTATCTGACCCTACAGCCTATTTTGGTTGATGGAGCACAGTGATAGTTGTTGCCTAGTACGACTACTCAAGCTACTCAACAGTTTATGTTGCATTTTTTGTGACTGCCAAAGACTTGACAATGCTGCACAGACTCTCCATACATTTGTTATTTTTGTGTTGTGCTGTGCCGTAGAAATCGTATAGTAGCACAATAAGCCTGTTGAATCAACAGAAAAACAGTACATATGGCCATATTGTTTTCCTCTCCCTGTGGAATGTTGTACACAGGAGCTTGTCGGGAAGATGACCAACATCCCAAGTGAACCATGTTTTACCTTCATCAATGTACCATGTGCTTTTGGATTTGGACTGAGCAGGGGGATCAACAGAGCTGCCATTTAAAGTATAGTAAAATTCAGACTTGCTTCTACTGCCACACTGGTGACCTAAACCTGTAAATCACACAGTACAGCAACACACAGAAAAAGACAAAGTGTGACAATCAGCGCTGGCCAAAAGAAGGAAACGTCTGAGAGGACTATGGAGAAAAGGAAGACCATTTAATAGGACGCAGTCCATCACTCAAATGTTTTGACAATATATCTAAAAACATGTTTTCCTAGTGAATGCCTTTTTAACAAAAAAAAAAAAACAACAACTATCATGTCATAAGAGCTTGAGTAAGACTTGAATGTAAATACCTTTACTCTTTGGTTTGCTTTGACCAGACTTGTCATTGTTAGGGCCTCTGGAGGGAAAACTGTGCTTTTGCAGCCTTTGGTCCTGCATGGAATATTCTACAGAGAAAAGGCAAGACTTTAAATCATTCACATATAATAATTGCATACATTTATTTAGATTTAGATTTATAAGGGGCAGATATTATGTTTCTCCTATCTGGCCCTTTTCAATGGTGTATCTGGCTAATTTGGTAGACAAATAAACTAAATGATAATATAGGAACAAATAATTTTAATATTGCAAATAATTTATATACCAACTTATTATCAATGTTACTTTTTCTATGTAAACACAGGTATAATTAACTACTCTCATAATAAAGGTTGAGATAAATTAATGTATTTATAATGTGTACAGTGATAGCAGCATTTCCTGATGGCATTGTGAACAAAGCAGAGCCACAACTATTTCACTGGATAAAAACAAGTGTCAACAAAAGAGTCTTTGTTAGTGCTGCAGGCAACACACAAAGTCCGAATGCTCATGAAGAGGTCAGAGCCAGCACAGCAGCAGTTTCAGAATCAGACTTCACATGTTTAGCAACAACAGGCAAATGAGCAATGCTATAGTAGTAGACTCACCTGGCATTACATCACAAATGGGGACTAGTTTTGTATGCTCCAAACTGGCAAAATTACATAGTAGCTTTCCATCAAACACACCGTCCCAGTCGCCAATAGGATTGTCCTGAAAGAATTGGACACATAGTGAGGCGGCAGTCTCATCCCATGTGCCAAGCTTCCGCTTCTAATGTTGTAGTGACGGAATCTGTTATGGTCTTATTACTATAGCACACTTGTGTTTACTCCTCTCCTCCTCCGCAGCAGCAACACAACCATGCTTTTCCTTCATTTAGTGTGAAATCTTGTGCTGTGACAGGCTATAGTCATTCCAGAAAGCAGGGCGAGGCTGAACACAGAGAGTGCCAGAGCAGTGGGCTCTCCTCAGCTGCCTGCTGGCCCCTAGCCATGCTGTTGGGTCATAGAGCACAGCGTCTTTACCTCACTCCCCTCGTGACTGCCTTGCCTTTGTGTGGGTGGCTCAGATACACCGAGTGGGATGCTGCTGCCGCTGCTGTTGTTGCTAACAATGAGCATTCTAATGGTTTTGTTATAAGTTTCAATCTCTCTATGACTACAATACCCTTCCCACCTGACAACAGTAGTCATAGATACTAGCTGCTGTGAACCCCGGCAACAGTTAGTAAACAGAGCCCTCTGCCTTATCATACACATTAATAGTCTTGGGAAAATGAAGGCCATTGTGGAAACATCTAAATCAGCCACAATCATATCACTGTGTATTGGATATGTGCATCTAATCTAAACATTTTGCCTCCTTCCGGGAAAAATAAGCTTGTAATGTAATCTCTAAGCCACGGGAAATAAATGTCTACATTTTTCCTAGCTATTAGAGGCTTTTAAGCTATAAAATGTAGTACAAAACATTTTTTTAAATAAAAAAAGCCTTTTTTATACTGACTTCAGGGGTTCTGCGAAACAGTATCTTGTTTTTATGTTTAGATAAAAATGACAATAAATTGAATCTTGACAAATAAACTTTAGAATTTAACCAGGAGCAAAAACCTTATACAGGATCTATCCAACTACAGATTTATTCACATTCCCACTCTTATACTGTGTATGTATGGCTTCCATATATTCATCTGTAAACAAAGGTCTTGCTGTTTATGGAAATAATGTCTGTCTCTTGTAGACAGAGGCTTACTCACCATGTCCACTCCTACATAGTAGCCCAAACTCTCATTTCCCGGCAGCAAATCACAAAAAATGATGGTGCCTCTCTCTGGGCCGCCTCTGGTCTGCACCAGGACCCTGGAGTTGATCTCCAGTGGTGGAAGTGGAGGATAGTCCTGATCATCATCTACCAGGCTGACATGCTCCACATCCAGCTCCCCCAAACCATCTTCATCATCTTCCTCCCAAAGTTCAAGTTTGTCCAGGGCCACAAACACCCCACACTCGTCTTCACAGCGGAAAAGCTGCCGGCCCTGATAGGAGCCTTCTGTGAATCCTTGTCCCCTGCCCTCCTCCTACATGAAGACAAGATCGTGTTACATAACAGTATAAAAACTAAAAAGTACAAAAAAATGACAATTAAAAACATAATAATAGAATGCCCATAACCCATAAATGTTTTTGAATAATGCACAGTGTAAGATCACTGACCTCGGAGCAGTGGAAACTGGAAATGTTACAGAAGCCAAAACTAAGTTATTTACAGTTTGAGGAAAGTTTCTTTACTGAGCCCTATTTTAAATATAATTTAAAGAGGAGGTATTTACTTCTATGGGGTATTAACAGCCAACACATAACATATTTAAATCACCACATTACCTGTTATTGTTTTGAAAATGCTAGATTAGCCAAAAACAATGTATAACCTGCATGTTTCACTTTTGTTTT
The DNA here is from genome assembly GCA_000787095.1 of Periophthalmodon schlosseri. Lineage (NCBI taxonomy): Eukaryota > Metazoa > Chordata > Actinopteri > Gobiiformes > Gobiidae > Periophthalmodon > Periophthalmodon schlosseri. The sequence continues at coordinate 30,803 of KN478138.1, read as the reverse complement.
TGACGCTCTGAGTTTCCCCTCTCTTTGCTCTCTACGTTAAGTCACGCCCCCTTCAGAGAGCTGTCACAACACAATCAGCGTGCATCATGCTATTGAAACTACTGCACATCGATCTGTACAGTTTTGTATCATGCCTTTGTATATTTATGGAGAATTGCCATGTGGAAGCATGGATGAGCTGAGCATTGCACAGAATTTTACAGCTAACTGTAAGGAGGGTTCGAATTTGCATAATAACCCCTCTTTAAAGAGAAGACGGAGGTCTCTGTGTGCAGGAGTGCTGCCCCTAGAGGTGGAAGTGGGGAGCTTTAAAGGAGTCCCAGAGGACAGGTTATGTACTGTGTGTGAAATATGCATGTTATGGATTTCATTGTATGGTTTATTATTCACTGTATAGTGATTTAAGAACTGATTTGTATGAGATGATTCAACAGAATCATCCTAACATGATTTGGCTGTCTGAAGGTCAAATGTTCTATTGGTTATTTGAAAATGTTTGTGTGGCAGGCCTGGACATTGAGACTAAAGACTCTTAGTTGTGACTGTTATGTTGGATATTGTGATATGTATCTATGACTGACACCTTTGAAAGTGTCATATACGCCCAAATGGGCTGGGCACCTTAGTTCATGACACAATGACATGACACAATATTAATTCATATTTACTGTAAACCTATATGAAGAAAATCACATTTGTGCAAATGTGAAAATTATGCAAGGCACTCACCAGTAATTCAACTCCAAACCAGATCCCAGAAAGAGCCCTGTCTGGCAGCAGAGAGCCCTTAAAGCGGACCACACCAGGCAAAGGCTCATCTCCTGACCGGAGCTGGACACGGACCTTAGAGCCACAGTCAATGTCTCGCACACGCTCCAGACGCGACTTATTGCAGAGAAGGCTGTAGCGTTCTTCACAGTTAGTGATGGGGAAGAGGAGTTCAGCCAGTTTCTCATCAAGCTCAAGGACGTCCCGTTCATCCAGGCTAAGAACTACATTGGTCTGGTCAAGTATACGCAAACTTTTCTTGCCCTTGCAGGGTGGCAATGTGCGCCCCAGGCTATTGCGCTCCTGGCACGCCTGGCCAAGACTTCCACGAGGAATCCTCAAGGTCTTTTGGGGAGGCTTCTCTACTGTGCACTCTTTGACCACCATGTAGAAGCGCCAGTCCTCCCTGAAACCCCCACTGGGCTTCTCCTGGCTCCACAAGGCAGAGCTCATGGCTGCCCGATAAGCAGCGAGCTGCACATCAAGGCAAGCCCGAGTCAATTTTATATCTGGCAAAAAAAAAAATGTATTAGTTGACATACAGCTTATTCTAAATAAATTCCGGTATGGAGACAACTAGAGTTTCAATTGAGTGAAAATTCAAGGTGGTCCTGGCAAAAAATAAAATAAAAAAAATAACCACTCAGCTTTATGTGCAATAAATCAGAGCCTGGTTTCAAAATTAAGGAACATTAATAAGTGCACATTTATTTTGTTAGTTTATTTAAAATGTGATTAGTAAATTTTAATACTGGTAAGTCAAAACTGTACATTATTTAATAAAAGCATTAGCATTAGATCAAATTAGTACTTAGATCTGATATCAGTTGATCATCTGTTTTATGGTATTTCACTTTGCCTCTACTTCAAGAATTTTGACTATTCTGATGACACAGCATTTTAAAGGTCTAATTGTGAGCTAGAATTATAATAGTTGATTGTGTATTAGGTTTTTTTTTTTTAAAGCTTACTGTGCATAAAAGTCTAAAGGCCAACATACAAGACTAATGGACTTCCCCTAACACCTCAGCGGATCACATGCACACTACGGATCAGTTGTTTTCAACAGTCAATCAAAGCTTCTGGAATAAGCGGTACAGGACCAAACTTTGAGCAAAAATGACTACTTACAATACTTACACATATCGAACCCTTATATTAACACATTATTTAGGTCTTCGTAAACAGAAAAAGGCAAAATAACAAAACTGGTGTTCTAATAAGAAGAAGATATATTGTTCCTTTGATCAAATTAATGAGAAATAAAAGGTGTCGTCGGAGCTGTCAGCTGCGCTTGGGAGGGGGCAAAGTGGCTACAGCACAGCAAGCTAATATTCACGTAATAAGCAATTACTTTCAATAACGAGTACGCCTTACCTTGGATGTTGAAGTGTTTAGTCAGACTGCACAAATGACTGCCATCTCAAGAGCCCATTCTATTTGTACTTAAGCTTCTGGAAATAGACTGTAAGGCTGTATCTTCTGATTAGCTAAAGGGCTAGCTGATGTTAGCGCTCTATGCAGCGGAGGCTTTGAATGAGGTAAACATCACGCTGGAGTCAGTTCAGTCATCTCAGGAGCTGTTCGGTGAATGGCAGATGAGATCCACCCTCTTAACCATAGTGGCAGTCTGTAGATAGGAGGATTTTCGTTGGAGAGCGGAGATAGTTGTACAATGTGCTGCTTTAGATATGACATGTATTATTTACAGGAGACGACCTCACAATGCTCAAAAGTATGCTGTCATCGGTGTTCTCGTCGCCCATTGGCCAGATTCATCAGGCGGACTCGCCGATTGGATGGAAATGGAGGCTGTGAGTTAGGCCCACACTGTGGGGTTTTCCCATTGACAGCAGCTCACTGTGTTAGGTTGCAGAGTAGACACTGAAGGAAATGATGCTCTTAATGCAACTAAGTTACAGCTGAGGCCTACACTCTATTTACACAGTTATAAAGTATGGCATTTATGAATTAGATGTCAGTTCTGCGGATTTATAATCAATGAATTTCATTTCAATTTCATGAAAGGCTGGAAATAACTAAATCAGGGGGAAATAAGTTAATAATAAGTAAACGAGTAGCTTAGTCTGTTTTATACAATTTACAAATGCACAATCAGTATAAGGCTTTCAGATGATCAGTCGGGACTCCTGTTGTGCAAATTCCTCAACGTCCTCCTCGCTGAGGTGACTGTTTTTTAACCTACCATAAAAGAAAAGAGTTCATAATCCAGTAGGCTACAAGAAGAACAGGTTTGAATGCAGCCAAATGTAGTACACACCATACAGATTTCACTCTGACATTGTGTTGTAATGCTTCTCTCAGGCTCTCCACACCTGGGCGAGTTATGCAGTTGTCAGTCAGCCTTTGGTAGGACGTAGTTCAGTGAATATGATGTTGTTGAACCAGGTTCATAAAAATGTTCTTATAAATGCCTACTTACCACAGCTCTTCCAGCGAAGTGCAATTCCTAATGACATTGGCGAGAGCAAAAGCTCCAGCATTCCCAACACCATTGCCTACCAAACTAGCATTACAAACAGAATTGATTATCTTTTGACAAAAGACATTAAAAAAAAGCTGTTCCGATTGTTCCTGCGTTACCTGAGCCACACCAGGGATTTGCTGTTTTCTAATGCACAAGCAAGAGCTTCTGCTCCTGTGTCGCCTATTTTATTTCCCCAGAGTCTGGTGATGATAAAAATATTTTTAGGTCTATTTATGTCACAGATTACAAGGACATTTATTTACACTTATGAGTTCTGTTTGAATAGTAGTGTACTGTGCAGTACCCTAAATACTGCAGTGAATGATTCAGTTTCAAGCCTTCTGCCAGTTGTTTAGCTCCTTCTGCACTTATATTATTGTTCCCAAGTCTGTAAAACCAAAAACAAAATGTTTTGTACAAGCAATACTAAAATAAGCATTCTCAATTCTGAGCTGACCTCAGAGCAAGGAAATTTTGCCTTTTCTTCAGGAGCTCCGAAAAGTATTTCATGCTGTTATCAGTAAGTCTGTTGTTAAAAAGCCTGCAAATATTATCATTTTATTAGAGTTGATGACACAGATGGAAATGTTGCTCTTTACTACTTACGCAATTTTTTGGAAATTCTCACAGAGGATTCCTTTTGTGATCAATTTGGAAATGCCCTTATCTGATATGTTATTGTTTCTGAGGCTGCAGAAAAAAAAACAAGTGCATCAGTTCCATTCTCCTTCTGTTTACAGTGCAGTGTTTTTCATAAGCATTAATAATATATGAGTACTTACTACAGTGACTGGCAGATGTGCAGACAGGGAAGAAGTTGCTCGATGCCAACATCCCCAGCAGAGTTGTAATCAAGCTGGAGGCCCACAGGGTTTTTCAAATGCTGCAGGACATAGGCCAGAGCAGTGCACTCCACTGGACCAATGTTGCAGTATGTCAGTTTGAGGTGTTGAACATCCATCTTGCTCATGGCATCTTTAGCTACTGTGCTCGCCTGCATCTCATAGATGCATTTGATGAGCCACACAAAGCCTGGCATTGCATGCATACTTTTCTTTTCTCCTTGAACTGGTTGAGGAATGGATTTGAAGTGTTTTTGCAAGGCTTTGGACAGACATTTGGCCACCAGTTTAGCTCTTTTCTCTATATTGGCACTGGAGCAGCACTGAAGCCACAAACACTGGTGTCTTTGGGACAGTAATCCACATAGAAACATGGCTGTTATTTGTATATTTTGGTGTTTCGCTTCTATGGTGTCTCTGTCATCTAGGAGTTTTTGCTGTTGCTCAGAGCTGGACAGACAACCATGGAAACATGTGCTGCCAAGGGGAGCCATCTTTGGGTCCTGGGTTTTAAAGAGTCTGGGTATGGTGCAGTGTTCAATGGTAGTAGACAAAACAATAAAGGCAGCTGCAAAAAAACACTGTATTGTTACATGGAGAAACTCAAACGTTTTAATGTGGTTTGAAGACATGCTTTTGCTTTGTATGAGAAAACCACTTCCAACGTCCATCTCTGTGACCCCACATTTGTCCAGCTCTGCCTGAGAGAATATATAAGCAGAACAGTTTATTCCAACAAATGCTAGTTGTCCCAAATGTAAGACAGTTGTGTGATCCTGCAGCATCCAACTTAATCCATCACTTGTGTTAGCTGAGCTTTGACGCTGGAAGAAATGCTGCAGAATCATAAGGTAAGCATGTGTAATCGTCTTTGGACTTTCCTCATGACCGTCCAGCAGCTCCTTATGGCACTGAGAGACAATCCAGCACAAGACTGGACTGTGGCACAGTCCAAGTAAAGCTCTATTTGTTTTTAAGGACTGTAAAACTTTGACTGCCACTGTTGGATCATTGTGGTGTTTCCTCACAAAGGAGTCAATGCCGCTGGGGGAAAATCCTTTTAGAATCACCTCTTTGCGAAGGTGCTTCTTCAAAGCAGGACTGACAGCTTGTGGTCGACTACTCACTATTTTGCGCACTCCTTTCATTAAACATCCCTGGAGTAAATTAAACAAGACTATGGGAACTGGTGCACACTGGGATGGGCAGCAAAGTCTCTGTTCATCTGAAAAAGTATCTTTGAGTTCATCCAGGCCATCGAAGGTAAAGAGGATGAGATGGGGATTGTCTAAAATGAACTGAAAAATCTCATCTTTGTCCCGGTCCGGCCAGCAGCAGTGCTGAAACAGTAAGTCTATAACAGACAGCTCTTTTTGCTCTGAGTTTAACCTCCGACAGCTGAATGGGAACAACAGAAGAAAGTCTTGTAATGCTGCCCCTCGGGCCCAAAGCTGGTGCATCCTTTGGAGTAGGGTGCTCTTCCCACTGCCTGCATCTCCAGACAGCAGCACAGTGTCAGCCTCAGTGTTCACTGTGCCCACCACCCCGACTATGTCCTCCAGGGTCAAACACACATTACTAGCCTCACTTAAGTCCTGTGGCAGCTCCAACTGGCCCTCTGTGTAGATGTCATCCAAGCACATGACGCTGCCTCCTCCATATGTACCAACAAATGATGACTGGGCCAAAACGGAACTGCTCAGCTTTTTCTGGTATCTAGAAAACGCTAAGAATAAGAATATAAAGATAATAGCAAGAAGGCAAGCATCCATCAATTACAATTAGCAGTGTTTTATTTCTCTCAACTAGGAATGGTATGTGTTATTGGTTTTAACATTAGTTTATTGCATATTCTGATTATTATATTATTATAACTATTTCCAAAATTCCTGCAACACCAAAACAATTAATATGCGGCTTAAACTGATTACTGATTAATACTATTTCAATAAAAACATTATTATTAGGCCTAAATGTATTTTTCCAACAACTTGCTAAATTAGGTTGATATACTGTAAGTAAATAAATGGTCAACCTAAACTTTCCGTTGTGAGAACTTCCCTAATTATCTTAAAAACAAACAAAAATGAGTGCTTTTAATACCTTTAGGGAAACTTTGTTCACTTCCATTCAGAAGTGAACCACATGTCTGTTGTTGCTGAGCGTACTTTAAAACAACTTCTCCTGCAGACTCTCCTTTGGCTAAGACAAGGTCAAGCAAAGTTCTCACCTGATGAAAATGCAAATGAGATCACAGTTATGATTTCAAACTACGTGTTGGAAAGGATCATACAAGTGGCACTGTCATATAAATGACACCTTTGCAGTTACCTTCTGTAAAGGTGTCCTTGTGGGGACTTTGACCACGTCACAGTCCACTGATGAAAAATGCCCTGAAGCAACCAAAGCATCCAACAGTCCATCTAAGTCTTTAAGCTCCCGCACCAGTCTGGCCCTTTGCGTCATCAAGGCGTGGGTACTTGTAACGTTCCTCTCTTCAGTTATGTTTTCAATACTCTCAGCGCGTGTAAATTTGGGCAGAACCTGTTGGAGTGCCGTCATCAAGTACATGCATGTTTCCACACCTTTGGAAAAAACCAGGTCGAGCAGCTGCCTGGTGTTTGTGTGGAGTGACCGCCCTGGCACAAGTATATTTTGGTAGTCCTCCCATGTGAGCTGCTCCTGTGACAGTAGAATATCCAAAACGCTTTCCAAATATTCACTTGACCCGCTACGGCAGAGTGCGTGCACGATATCTACCCTTTGTCTCAACACAAACTCCTGAGCCAACATCGTCGTTTTGTGTTCCTTCAACATCGTAGACTAAAGCAAGTGTACGGCAAAGACATCTTCCACAGGTTCACTAAGGAGGAAATGTGCATGGTAAATATTAATCGAGCACAGACCCCAAATAATGAATTACGTACAATCACGCACATTGTCTAATTCTTTCTTTATCTTTATTTATACAGGGGAACCCAATGAGTGCACTTGGGCTTTCTTTTTCATGGGTGCCCAGTTTAAAATACAATACAAACAGAAAAACAAACAAAACAAATAAGTATGGGCCTAAGTCCATACAAAACATTAAAAACTGGCGCAGGTGTGTGTATAAAAGCTTGTTACCAGATAATTAAATAAATGTTCAAACTTACCGTCATTTCAAATGCCGCCAGAGTGCTCTGTACTCTATGTCACTACTGTTCTATATGCGCTTCCTCATTCCATTATTAGACCCAATGAAACTAAAACTGTTTTACGGAAGCGACAAACAACACCATCACATTCAAACGTCGAGCAGGCGTCGATTTGTCAAACTCCAAGTACTTTAATCTTTAGAGACCTAGACGTGGCGTGATCATGTAGCGCCTAAGTCAATTTGTTTAGTTAAGTGTCATTGCCCTCTTCACATCTTGCTTGCTCCGCACTATGTAAGAAGAATCCCCTACCAGTTAAAAGTTCAACCAAGTCAATATTTTCATACTAAAGTCGTTCATTATTTATTTACAATATTTTGACAAAAATTTTAAAGCGCAATTAACGTACACAGTTGCAATACTGCTAACCAGCCACAAGATGGAACTATTAGTCTACACAAGTAAATCAGTCCGTCTTTGTTTTGTAACATGCGGCTTCAATTAGGTAGCAGTTTAATTGTGTATGGGAAATTGATTAATCTGTATGCTTTTTTTTCCTAAGAAATTTGTGAATAGCTTTTATTGTTTAAACACAATTGTAGACTTGTTTTTATTGCACTGTGGTGCCTATATCTCGCAAACAATTTGAATAGAGTGTTCAGGTATATCACTAATGTAGCGCTGGCTGTCATCCAAATCACAGCAGAACGTTTGGATATGGAAAAGAAGTATAAGACATTGTCAATAACACACACAACCCTACAAGACATTTCTTTAGAAGTAGACCTATTTTTGTTTCTTTTTCTCAACTTCCCAAAACCCTGCCGCATATCTACATATCACATTTGAATGAAGAAAGATTTATTTTCCCCTTTACCAATCTAGCTCAAATGAGTCACAGTTTCACAACTTTGGGCAAGTCCCAAGCCTGCATAGGAACATAAAGGGGTGGAAAATTGCATGTGTTATAATCATTTGTAATAATAATTGAATATAAACCATAAAGCTTCATCATGTTTGCAATTTAAATGCATCTATTTTTGTAATTAGATCTATCTGTCATTTTAGAACCCTGCATGTATTACTTAATGTTACTTAATGGGGTGACAGTGGCTCAGTGGTTAGTGCAGTGATTCTCCAACCCAAAGGTCAGAGGATCAATTCCCACTCGGACCAAGTTCTGTCATTGTGTCCTTGGGCAAGACACTTCACCCACATTGCTTAGTATGAAAGTGGTGTGTGTGTGTAAATGATTGGTGGTGGTTGGAGGGGCTGATGGTGCAGATTGGCAGCCTTGCTTCTGTCAGTCTGCCCCAGGGCAGCTGTGGCTGCAATAATAACTGAGTGGAGTGAATGAATATTGAATTGTGTAGCAGTGTAGCACTTTGACACAGTGTAGCAGTTTGAGAGGCTTTGACAAGCCTGTAAAGTGCATTATTATTATTAATGTTTCAAATAATCACAACAACAGGAATGTGGGCGAGTATAGGGAGAAAACAAAAATTTTCTGACTCAAACCTTGAAAGCAAGACAATATAAGGTTACTCAAAGATACATGAATCACTTAAAATATAACTTTGAGTAAACTAATGGTGAGGGAAAACCATTATAACGAGGTTAAAAGCTGAACATGTGTTGAGTGTTCAGTGTTGCCGTTTTCCTTGACAAATAGTTTGGCCCCAGTCACTAAAGACTATATATAAAGACAAATCTCATGTTCTAACCTTTATTTGTTTGTTTTTGTTTTTGGTTTTGGTTTTTTTTAAACCAGTTAGAATGAGATGGTTGAAGCCAGACACAGTTAAATGAAGTTAAAAAAGTTAACATCAGTTGTTTGAGAGGGAGTTGACTGAATGTTAAGTGTCTTGCTACTGTTTACCCATGTATCCTCAAGTGCTCCATTCCTGTTTAACTGACAGAAAATTCAAGCTTACACACCACTCACCTGTTTTGGGATGGTCCAGTTAAAGGCCTGGTCTCTGCGGCGCGCCCGGGGTGTGGGTGCTGCTCTCAAGGTTAGCCCGGGCCCCCTGCAGTGCACCTGCTGTCTGAGATGGGTCCTACTTGTTGGACATTCATTACCCAACCCTATTTGGGCCTTTCATCTGGAGCTCTGTGCAGCACTCATGGTAAACTACAGAGGCACCTTGCAGCTTGACATCTCTCCATTCACTCTGTACCTTAAACAGCATGCTGCCACATCAAAGCGGTGCACGGCCTTTGATGCTGCAAAAAGAAAGAGCTCCAATGATCTACTAAAAACCAATGCAACTTTCTGGAGCCTTGTTTTATTCATCTGCGCACTCTAGAAGTCTGTGAGAGCTCTACAAACGTCCAAACACATTTGTAGGAGCTGAACCAGGCTTTTTGCTAAATTTTGTCAAGTGGCATTTACTTAAAAGCTTGTACTTTGAATTAAGGTCATTGTAGGAAGTGCACCTCTGTGATTGGAGTTACTTTAGTGCATGTCAGGACGTTCAAAGCCCTCCCATTTGGGTTTCTAGGTTTAAGTGTTTTATCTAATGTAAAGTGCTATGCTAAATGTCCATGTTTGTGTTCTATAGCAGTCCTTTGGCCTGAGTATGACCAAAATCAAAGACTTACATTGATTTTTTAAAACTTGTTTATTTAATCCCATGGTTCTTAAAGGTGCCCTATGTAACTTTTACGGTGGAGGGGAACGTTACCTGCTTGAATAGTCCTTAAGCCTCCATGGGACAAGCAGGCTCACAATAAGAATGCATGTTTTTCCAGGTATTCTTGACCAGAAAACCAACTCTAATGGAACAAATGCAAGATAGATAATTAATGCTACATTGTGGAACATCCCAATCCCAGCAATAATATCTCAATGGAGTGCGTGGCGGACCCCCCACTAGAAAATTTATTTAAGCTGTGGTTTCTACTCTTCTTGATAACTTTAAATAGTAATACAGGTTTAGTATTGGATGCCATCTAGGATTAGTAGTTGAATTGAAAGTTTGAGATTATCTTCCTGCTTTTTTTTTTTTTAACTTAAAATAAAAGCTCTTTCTTTCTGTTCTATTCTGTCTATTTCTAGAAGGTAAACAATCTGGAAATCCTTTGGTTACAGTATAATGTGAACATGCTCCTGTTCCATTATTTACACTGTAGGTGCATAAGTGTGTCAGTGGGCTGGAGTGTGGTTCATCTTGGTGAAAGAAGAGTGTAATGAAACCATCAGTCATCCCACCCCACACTGGGTCACACATGTCCAGAGCATCCCAGGGGGCACTTAGATACATGGGTACGTCAGCTTCTGCTTTATGGACAATATATAAGAAAGGAAGAAGTATATCTGTGCTCTTCTAACCAAGCATCTTGTTGTTTGACTTACAGAAATTGACAGATTCTCATTGTCAAGTAGTTTAAGACAAATGTAGTTATTACCAGCTGCCTTTGTCTTATCCTGAGGCAAGGATCGATGATGATGTTGTGTGGGGCTGAAATAAAGCATATTTTTCAGATATTAAAGAGGCTTGTGGTGCCTGCCTGTCATTAATTCAGTGTTCCATAAGAAATAAAGGTAAAAAGAAACATCTGTCTGATACATGCCCTGTGCCAGGTGGTGGATGTTAAGATACTTGTATTTCTGAGAAGGACTATTTTTTTCAGTTTTGTTTCAGGGTTGATATGTTAGATTTGAGCATGGCAAGCTACATGGTTTTTGATATTGCAGATTTATTTTCTCAGCATTTGAACCATTCCTCCTAACTCCATCTACGAATAGGCAGAACATGCAACATCTTGCTTTGTAATTTTGAAGAGCCTTTGGAAAACAAGATGGTTCATTTTCAGTGGTTTATCCTCCAAATAAATACATTTAAATCCCAATTGCTTGCATCTTGTGTGACGAGTTTGCAAACCATCTTACCAATTTACTACTATACGAGCATCTAGAGTTACATCACCAGCCATGCACACTAAATCCTGTTAATTGATTAAACATGTTTATTCCACAGAATGTAAACTAATTCCATGAGAAATGAGTTATAGCAGGAAAAGATTCCAGCAGTAGGATGACCTTTACAGTGGATGTCCGCTGGGCCGCTCACACACAGAACTGCAGTGGTGTTTTCTAATCGAGTGAACTTGACAATAATTGAACTGTTTTATTTTGCCCTTCTTATCCCACATAAAAGACTGCCATGCCAATTAGCTTTAATTCCCCTTTTTTCTTTTCATGCTCTGGAGCAGGCACAAACCGTCATATTGGGATCATTTGCATTATCCAAAGCCAATCTGCTTTGAAGTTCTGAGATCCTGTAAGAAAAAGGATCCACTTATCCCACATGAAAAACATGTTCAAAGCTCATAAATTCAGTGGAACAGATGTACATTATCATTGGATTTGCCTCTCTCCCTCTCTGCTCCGGTATTGGTAATAGTCTTCCTCATGTCCTTCTCATCCGTAGCATTTAGCATCTTGCTTTTACCGCGTCTCGCACCCTGCTGGGCCAGTCCTTACTTCAAAGCTGCTGTGTATTTGCTGGAAACAAAGCGCACACAACATATCATGGCAGCCTCTCATTTCCACATATTTAAGTCAATATCACTGCCGTCAGACTAGTGGCAACTCATGTCTACACCTATTTTATTATTTTTATATTGGATTTTACTATTTATTGTTGGAATATTAGCAAGTAACTTCAGATACGGTTGTCTTAGATAATTTTCAATGCAAGTCACAACAATGTATTCATTCTTACCAAATGCTTTAATTTTCCATTGATTACATATAGAATATACCTCAGTTAATGGTATTTATCCTCCTGTTCTGTGTTCTTCATAAACTGCAGTGTTCTCCAGATGACTGTAGTGAACATAATTACTCAGGCTAGTTGCTATGGGTTGTACTCATCTATAAATAATCACTGTAGAATTACAAAAAACATTAAAAATGTTGTGTACATTCCCATTGGGATTTACATGGTATAGATCATTAATCGACAAATGAAATGCTTTATTTGTGGTCCTTCCATATACAAATGTATTAATCTTACAAAAAGATTATCTGTCCCAGATTCAGCTGTTGCTACTGCTACTCTCCATCTGCTGTCCCCATGGTGCACACAAGCACAATAAATACATATTACGTATTACTTTAGATTACATTATTAATTAGATTGGCTCATTAAGATACATCATCATTTCTTGCCAAATACATTATGTGGTTTCCTAAATATTTTATGAAAACCAGTAAAGTTATTCCACTGCGGAAACCTGTCAGAACGCATTTTGCCTGGACCTTCATTGTATGCAAAAATAAACTTCAGAATCTTAGAATTTTGTTTTTGCTTTCTTTATTTCTGATATACATGTGACAGGGTGAAGTAGTGGTCTATGGGAGGAGCATGATTACAGGCCATGAGTTGAACTTTCTCTTTCTCTCATCTCCTCCTCTTAAGCTATGGACCTCTGAGCTTCTTTGGCTCTCATCTGCTCTGAGACAAACCTTCTCCACCAGTCACTTTTCCTGCATTCCTCTGGACATCTCTCTCAAAGCACCCATCTCCTCCTCTCAGGCAGTGGACCTCTGGCTTTCTTTTCAAATATTACTTGCTGCTTAAATGTTAGTTTTGTTGTAGCTGTGCTGATAGTTGAAATGTATGCCTACAGTGCATGGTGCAGGCAAAAGAGATTGTGTGTGACCTCACCAAAGTCCTGTGGCAATTTGGACATACAATGACATGTACTGAGCAGGTGCTCTCCAAACTCTATGGCAAACTTTGCACAGTGGTGAAGCACACACCTGAATACTTACCATATAAAAGTCCAGGGTGGTTGAAATGAGAAGGACAGTGTCTCCCATGGTGTCATTTCAAAGGCGTGAATGCATTACCCAAGCGTTTCTTTGCACAGCTGAGGAAAATCTCCATGAATACCAAGGCTATTACCAATATACTGAATGTGAGCAGTTGAAAGGAACGCAGATCAAAGTCACAGAAAAAATGTAAAAAAAAAAAAAAAAAAAAAAAAAGTTTTATGGCAGTGAGCAAAGAGCAGCCCATTCAGTTGTGGCTCGCGTGAGGTGCTGAGTTTTCCAAAGAAAACTTTAAGGTTTGGGTCTCTCTTTGAGAGCAAAGTGGTACAGTATGGTCTAGCGTAACCCAACATGTTTTAGCGTCTTACAGTTTGAATTTAGAAAGGAAAAACACTGTCACTACTAGAGACATTTTGGAGAAATTTCATGAGGTGACGTGCATTGGGGTAAAAGCCATTGCAAGTTTCTCAAATGCGCACAGCCTTGATATTTTGTACACTTAAGTCTATAGATATAGGACATCTAAATGTCAGTCTACAAAAGCAAGCATAATTGTGCAAAACATTCAAAATGGTTCTGTAAGCCTAAATGCGTGACTTCTTTGAGTTTATCTCTCTGAGGGGTGAGGGGTGATTCTACAAATGGCTTTAACGTGTGAAGCAGTGGCAATAAAGCCCCGGTAAGCTGTGTTGGGCACGAAAGGGCCTTTGTAGTGATGACATTAGTTCAGAAGAAGCAATATTATGTTACCAAAAGGCAGACCCTGATGGTTGGCTGTGCCCAGAGATAAGCTGCTAAGCCCCACATAAAAGTGAGTGTGCGTGTTGGGGGCATGGCACAGGGGGCAGCTGTGGGCCGTCACATTTGGGGACTGTCTCTGACACCAGGCTGGAGATACACTGACCAGCACTCTCATAGTGAGTTGTTGTGAGGGCTGCTCCAGCCCCACACTGAAGAGCTGTCACTCAACCACCCCTGGGTGACCTCCAGACTCCACCTTCTGGCCTGAACCATGGCAGGCAGATTAGAGGGGAGGTTTAAGTTGGGTTCAGTTGATTTTGTTCCTTCAGTTGACATTATATTATTTTGACCTCTTTTATGGGCCCAAGTTATTGTTAATTGTGATTTTTTTTTTTTTGGCTAAA
>KN478138.1:2674-16606 GCA_000787095.1 Periophthalmodon schlosseri | reverse complement strand
ACACTGTTCAGCTCTCTGGAGTTGATCTTATATAATTTGAATTTGTCCAAATAAACATTATGTATAACCAGTGGTGGAATGTAACAAAGTAAAAGTAGTAACTTAATACTTAACTTAGTACTTAATTACAAATTATAGATATCTGTACTTTATTACAGTACAGTACATTTTAAAGTGGATAGTTTTTACTTTTACTTCACTACATTTGAGAGCAGGTATCTACACTTTCTACTTCACTACATTTTTTAACTGGCTGAAAAGTAGTATCTACACTTTCTACTTCACTACATTTTTTAACTGGACTGAAAAGTAAAAGTATTTTTTATTATTGTCTGAGACCTGTTGAAAAGGCTAAGGGGTTTATTTTTAACATGCTCATAATTTGAGCAAACAAAATATACAGATAAAATTGATTCAATTGTTTCTGTTGAACAAAATTCAGCACAAATCTGCATCAAAATCACTACATTTGAAGCTTGACTAGATCTCAAAATCTGTGTGAAATACTCTTTACTCTTAAAGTGCATTTTTAAACGGGTACTTTAATACTTTTACTTAACTAGATTTTTCTTTTACTTTTACTTGAGTATTTTTTGCCCTGGTACCTGTACTTTTACTTTAGTAACAAAATTGAGTACTTCTTCCACCACTGTGTATAACATTAACTTATATAAAGTCCAACTTTATGACATTTAGATGGTTTAAGTTGCTTGCATATCAACTTAAACATCTCACATACTCAAACTTTAGAATGCTATCTTGGGCCTGCTCTTCCTCGTACTATGTGACTTACATGTCCTGCACGTGTCTAGAGGAGAGAGTAGAACATAACTCTGTCCATGTCGGCTTTGGGTCAGAAAGTCCTCTGTAGGTGTGATGTTACTTGTAAAAATTACACAGATGAGCAACCATTTCACAGTGTTTCAGTAGTTTCATTTAAAAAAATATCTAACTATAAACTATGAAACAGTGTCAATGGTGAACAATGTTCTTTTTTTTTTATTTAAATATTCATTTGTTAAATGTTGTGTGTCCAAATTGTGTTGTCCATATGTGCTAGATGGTGACAAACCAATAAACACAATAAGGAAGGAGGACATAAAAGCAATGTTGTTTAGTGATACTACTCCTGATGAAAACATGGGTGACACCAGCTACTGTACAAAGGCAACAAATGTTTGAAAAATAACAACTCAAAATGTTTAGAACAGGGATATCTTTAATATTGTAAAATGGCATTTCCCTTGGCACAGATTTGCAATTCAATAAATAAAGCAATAAAGTAATCAATAACCCATCTACTTTTTATTTCACCTAAATCGCTTTGAAAACAAGTAGAAAGAATGGCAGTGATGAACTTTGACAACAAACATCATTGTATGGAAAAAGAAAAAACTGCTTGAATTGCCCACTGTAATAAATGGAGTGTGGTAGCTTAATATTGAAAATCATAAATAAACCTTAAATTCTACATATTGTCCAAATGACAGAAATAATGCATAATATTGTAATTTGAAGAACTTTTAACAGCCAATCACGTGCAGCATCTTATTTGGTTACAAATAGTGAGGGTACTAACTTAAAACAAAGGGACAGTTTATCATAGTAACTAACTATAGTTGTTGCTACTGTCCATTTAAGATTTATGCTCTAGTCTGGACCACCCTGCTGGAAGGATAGTGGCCAGTTCAGATGCCATTTCCACATTACACGGTACACTAACACTATTTCAATTATTATAATGCTATGAGGCTAACTTAGAATCACAACAGCTGCAGAAGATGACTGTTGCTTGCACAAGAATCCTGCTCATCCCAACCACGATCACATCCAACTATGGGGCAGTGAATGGCAGCTTGTACTGTTTTACACTGTGTTAACTCCAAGGCACTTCTCATTAAACTAATTCAGATGTCATGTAATTGTCAAAATGCATGTTAGCTTAACTCATAATGTTAAATAAGTCCCTCAACCATCCAGAGAACATAGAATAACCTATATTAAAATGAGCAGACGTTGTGAAGACCTCCCTACAGAGACAGAGAGGCATCCAGTGTAGGAATGAGACAGCTGAAAGAAGGCCCGCCCAACCACGCCACATGCCAATCCTTGTTGACAACTAATGGGGTCATAGTGGCAAATACACAGGGCTGCATAGAAAACAAGGGACTGAAATATGGCAAAAGTACTGTTAGAAAAATGCTGACTAACTACCATGGAAGAATATAAATATGAAATGACTAGATTTGTAATCCAAATTTGTTCAAAAGAAACTACAGAGCACTAATAGAGACATACAAAAAGTGGATAGGATTTTATACAGTAGGTCAAGTGGTCATAAAGGACAAGCGTAATGGTTTTAGTGAATACAAAATATCACATTATCAATAAAGCTTATAAAATTGCTAACATTATACACCTATGTACAGTAAACGTTAATAAAAGAGTGTTCTTTACAACTTCAACACACCTACTCTTTGTGTACAAATTTTAAAAGAGCCGGTAAAGGCTTAGCTAAAATCATAACAACAATTAGGATTATATTAGAGGTAGCAGCAGATTTGGGATCTCGGTTCATTTTACTTCTCAGCAGGTTCCTTCATATTTTTACCATTGGGGATATTGCATGTTCTAATAAGAATCTTCATATTTTTCGCAATAATTGGCCAAACATCCAGCTTTATATACCATTCATTCAAGTGGTATCTCCACAGACACCAGTGTCGTGACACCCACAGGACGACAAAAGTCTTTCTCACAGACACACATACACGCATATGCCCTGCTCTCTCCTATCCACTATCCTTCATTAATGTTCATTTTTACATCACAGTCTTTACTCCTATTCGCCCCATCGCCTTAACCCCAGTGGCTTAGTGGTTTACAAATGTGGTGCTTTTGATACAGTTCATTTGTTATTTGAGAGCTTTGTGAAGCAGCAGCTGTGATTCTCATAGCCATATTGTGGCCTTGGATTGTGTCCCTGTTGCTTTACCAACTCTGTTATGTCTGAACCATTTCCTTATAACAGTCTTTGTTGTGGCTTCTCAGTGACTGTCCTCCACTCCACTAAACCCAGTCAGTATTTGGAAAGAGACAGTAGTTCACTGGGGCAGTTCAGTTTTGTAGTTGTTCAGGACTGGTAGAAGTGGTGGTAGTGGTGATGGTGTTCATGGTGATGGTGATGCTCGTGCCGCTGAACCACTTGTGCCCCATCATAAAGCACTACACTGGGCATGTCCCGGACCTGCTCCTTCTCCACCACTGCCCCAGTAGTAGACACATGTCCCAAAGCCCGATAGCCCTGACTGTCCTTGGACCTTTGCTTGAGCTTGCGATAAGGTGCAGTCGATTGGTGAGGGGGCATTTGGTTGGGCAGGGCGGGAGCAGACGAGTTTCCTCGGCTCCTTATTGCCCTGCTGCTGTTTTGTGTGGGGGGCGTCCGGCTGTGGGTCTTAGGAGAGCGAATGCTGTGTTTGCCTGGTTCGTGCACTCGTAATCGGACAGCATGAAGGCCATCTGGGGTATCCACTACAGCCTGCAAGCGGCGATGGTGCGAGTGAGAGTGCCCGTGTTCAG
Source organism: Periophthalmodon schlosseri (assembly GCA_000787095.1). NCBI lineage: Eukaryota > Metazoa > Chordata > Actinopteri > Gobiiformes > Gobiidae > Periophthalmodon > Periophthalmodon schlosseri. Next base: position 13,027 of record KN478138.1, on the reverse strand, counting down.
GTTCTTGAGAGCGGGAGCGAGTTTGGTTTGATTGCCGGGTCTGGGTCTCAGCTTTTGTTGTCTCTGCAGCAGGCACTGTGATGGAACATGGAGTAGTATTTTAGCATTAGACCAAAAAATACTAAAGCATTCAGATTCATTAATGCCACATTTACGCTGTTAGGATAAGATTTCACACCTATATTGCACTTAACTCTATTACTTTCTTTTTTGTAACGTTGTTTTTATGCCATCTTTATACATATGTGGACACTAAAGCAATGATTTAGTGTGTGTGATTTAGACAGCAAGAAACTGCTACGCACAGAAATGATGGGGCAAGACATATTTTCCTAACAGAACCATATTACAGTGATACATCAGTATAAGAAAAACATATTTCAGTTTCAGTTTATTTGCCATTTGCAGTATAAAAAGACACTGGAAAAAGGAGACAGAAGCCCAAAGTGCACAGTTATTTGTTAGAACTATGACTGCACTAATGTGAAAACTGTATTCCAATGGGCCTAAGACTAGACCAGTTGCTCTATATAACCAGATGTCTGTATTGGAAGTGGAAAGTGGAAGTGGAAGATGGCCAGTATTTAGTTAATTGCTCTAAGTGGGTGCTGAAATAATGAGGACTTCTGAATAGTGATGACTTTTTGTACATTTTTAGACTTAAAAGATGTCTGCGCCTCTTGCCCTCTTACCCTCACCAGTTCCGAAACGAGACGTGTAGTTCTCAATGCCAGCTAGATCCAAGTAGTGGTTCCTGCGCTCCAGGTTCTCGTCCACACAGTGGCGCTGGCAGCCCGGCTGGGTGTGGTGGTCACTGTGGTGGCGCCTGTGAACATAGCAGTCACCTCTCATTAGGCGCCATTGGGCACTTCAACTTCAGAATAATGTGCTTGGTGAGAGTTAAATAAGTGTTCTTTATGACCAAGCAGCTGGAGAATGATGGTTCGGGAAGTAAGATTATGACTGGAAAATCACAGGTTTAAACCTCAGCATAAGCAACAAGGCAAAAGGATGAAGGTAAAAATAGCCCCAAAGTAACTTTAAACATGGATTCCAGACCAGCCTTAAAAGGATGTTGGTTTACCTTTGGAGAGCACGAGTCTTTTTGTCTGCACTCTTGGGGTCTTCTGTGCACTTGTCATTTTTCTCTCTGCTGTGGGACGTGTCTGTTTATGAGCCAAAGACATGAGGCTATTATCAAAGAGAGCTTCACACACGACAGTCAACCACACACACATACCATAACAGTCACACAAGCCTAGAAGAAAGCAATCTCTGTTTTAGGATTTGACTTTGAAGATCTATAGAGAAGGAAAAACAATGCTTCATTTATTCTATTTCCATCTTCTGCTCTGTAAAGCATGGAATGAATCAAGTTGGCCTCAGAAAGAGATTATTAAGGACGCAACTTCTGAGGCAGCTCAAAATTAGGATGAAGGCACACCCCAAAAGATTCAAAGCTAGTTCTGTCTCTTTTGCTCAGATATTTATAGCTAAAACAATAGGATACAAACACGCAGGAATATATACTTTTTCAGCTATTTCTCCCTGACTCTTGTTTACCAAGTCGTCAGCAGTGAGAAAAGTTAAGTTGAACGTAGCTATATTTTCCCGGCAGCTCAGAGGAGGGGGGTTGAAAAAAAAGAACATTTGAGAAAAAATGGCTGTGGTTATCAAACGGATTCAGCACAACTCTTAAGGTTTCTTTCAGAGTATTTGAAGGCGCAGGGGGTGGGGGGAGGGGAGTTCTCTTGGCTCTGTCACTCCCCCCATCATTAAAAATGAACCCCATTGAGTGGAAAAGATGGAGCGATGCAGAGGCTGTGAGGAACAAAGCTGTGACAGGCCTGAAGCAGTTGCCTTTCTACGTGACGCACACAGCCGTCTCTGGGTGAGCCGCCAGAGCGCTGCACATGGGGACCCAGGCGTGCCCTTTCTGCCCCTGTGCCTCCAGCAGCAGTCCCAGTACTACTCAAAATGAACAAACCTTGAGGACAGCTTCTCCACCGCTGGCTGGAGTCTGGAGCAACAGAGAGCTTGACCCGGAGTGTCTTACTACTGCTGGGGGAATGGTTGACAGAGGCATCCACCACTTCATAGATGGTGTGAAGCAAGCTGGTGATATCCTACAAGATAGTACAGTGGTTAAAGTGGTTAAGCCAAACAAATGGTATTATGAGAAAATGAGAAAAGTTTTAAAATCTATCACATGTCTGCCAAGTACATTTCAAGTAATGTCAAGTAGGAGACAGTACAGAGAACAGGAAGACACTCTTGTCAGTAGCTGAAGTGATCAGACATGGTCTGATCCCGAGTTATACATTTATGAAAGAAACGTCAAGGCAGAAGCAGGGGAACATGACTGGGACGTCAGGCCTCATACCACCAACGTTACAGAGGTCTATACATTTGTTCAGTGTTTATGATTATGAAATTTTGTAAGATTTATTTAAGTGGGAGTTATTTATGTACTGCTCAAAGTAAAATATAAGTACCTCTCTCGTAACTTTGCCATTGTTGTCAAAGTCATAGAGGGTGAAAGTCCACTCCTGTCTGTTATCTTCCTCCACAGACACGGCACACTCCAGCTCCTACAAAAGGCAACATTAATCCAGTACAGTGTACAGTGCGAGTACACTACATGCAGTCCTATTGGCCTAGTTTCTTCCAGGGGGGAGGCAGTAAACAGTGTGCTGAGGGCTGACACTCACTTCAAACTGGAGCTGTTTTTGCGGCCCTGCAGGAGACTGGCGGTCCCTCTCCAGCATCTTCTCCTCCGCACAGCAGCTGTCTGTCTTCTCCGGGGGTAGAGCCACTGTAGAGAACCACACGTGAATAAAAGCCAGAGCCTGAGGATGGAAACCTTCGGTGCAGTCATAACCTGAGGATATGCCGTTTCCTTCATGTTCCTTCTAAAGCACTACTTCCAAGTTTGGCAGTCACAATTAAGATGCATTAGAGACTGTCGCAGTCTTGTGCTTTATGTTATATATACTTAGAGAAATTGTTTTTGCAAAGTTACAGTACTGATATAATTAAATTAAAATGATAATAATTTGGAATCATTTGAACTGTTTGCTAAAATTTATTTTGCACATTTTTTTTAGCCTGATATTTTTGAAATCTTGACAAAATGTCACTAATAGTAAATAGTACACTGTAATCATGTCCTGTATGTCTAGCCGCCTATGTGTAGACAGTCCCTGTGGGAGCACACATAAAACTGACATGAAACTGAAAGGGATAACATGTCTCCAACACGAAAGCCTTCTGTGGTATTTGAATATAAATGAGTGGGATAAGGACAGAATGTGAACATCAAAAGGCCTATAGGAGGCCCCTGGGTCCAAGCTCAGTGAAACAGAGCGCTCCATGCTATGGCGTGACATTTAACATGTATTCTCACAGACATAACACAGCCTACAGAGGGGATGTTTAATATGTCATGTGCATTGTCTTTCCTACACTGTATGTTCACCACACACTGACAGACAGGACCAGGGGAAGTTGAAGACCTTTGTACCATATGCTAGTCAATTGCAGTTTGTCTTTGTAATTTGGGAAAGTTTAATAGTATATTAATTTAAGGAATCATCAACAGAGCTTGAGTTTACATATGGCCATAAAAATGTAGAATTTAAAAAATACAAAACATGCAAAAAAAAAAGTTTGTTTGGTCAAGCTGGTCTGATGAGGATAGCAGATAATGTTTACACTTTTTTTAAGTAGAACAGCAAAAAACATAAAATTATACATATTAAGTTATGTTATTGCTGTGTTGTGGGAAGTCTGTATCATAGATTTTAGTAAAAAAAAACCTGACAGTTATCAACTTTAAGAAATACTGTAATATAATATTATTGAGTTCATTTTCTATTGCACAGCTGTCAGTGTTTAGGCATATGATATTTTGGTCTACTGCAGGCCACAGATCTATCATGTGTGTTTGAGCCACAAATCACACACATGTAACTGAGATTTGGAGGCAATATACTCCTGAAAGCCACACTGGATTACACCTCTGGTCATTTATCTTAGCATAAGCATCAGACTGAAGTGCCACATCCAATCAGAGTCCTCCATACACACGCCACACCCTCTCCTACCCCCCTCCGTCCGCCACACTTTGAAGTTCCGTTTTCAAACCTTTTGGAAGAGGATCAGAACGGCTGTAAAACAGAATCACTAATTAATTAAGCCAAGTCAAATCTGAAACACTGTTTGTTTGCTCGCCAACAGAGCAGACACAACAGCCCCATTTCTCTCCTCCTGATCCAAAGCAGATCAAAGCGGACCTGTCTCATCCCTGGGCAGAGGAAATGCCAGAAATGAAAGGCATCATCCCAGGGAGCTTTTACCAACTTTTGGAGAGAAGCAGCATTCTGCGCCCTGCTGTTTGATCATCTGAGGTGTGCACAGGAAACGTTGTGTGTGAGGGCAAATCTCTTCCATCGCAGACTCAATCTGGTGGAAGATGCTAATCTGGAGCTAATGAAACGCCAGGAGGAGTAACAGTAATCTGCCTCTCTCACCTCAACACAGTGATAAGCCTCTCTCTATGAGAGAAACACCCTCAGAGGATTGGCTGGGGAATCTGAGAGGCAACATGAGGGCACTGTGGGCTGGCACAGACACCACTGTCCCGTTCCAGCGGCACTGCTCCACACACGTGCAGCCACTTGAACAGAGCCGAGTGTGGGTTAGGTCTGAGCCAGCTCAGCACTACAGAGTACTGTATTACACCAACATGATCTGCCTCAGATCTACGTCTGGCTCCAGAGAACAGGTGAATTCAAATGGAGATAGACCACACTTTTCACAAAACACTGGCAAGAATGAGCTGCTCCTGTAGCCTTAGACAACTACAGAGCAGTTAAAAGAAGAGCGAATAAAAGCTTGTGTAAGCCTTTCTTTTTGAATGCTTGCTGTATCAGTGTAACATAAGGCTGTTTCATCATAGAGCCTCAGTTCTTTTTAATCTGCAGAAAAGTTTTCAATTATGATGGTCAAGTCATTTCTATACACATTTTCATTCATTGTGTTTATCATCATCTGAACAGAGATTCTTCGTGCATTACAAGCAGGTTAATATTTTGATTTATATTTTGATTATAAAATCCCTGTGGTGATGCTATAGCCAATATTACAGCTATACTTCACATTAGGATAATAAAAATACCATATATAACCCTGTGTAGTCAAGACATGAACTAGACAAAATAAACAGAGCAGCCCTGTTTTGATGAGGTCCATCAGTCTTAAAGAGAACCTTTTAATGACTAATATTCATACAGACACTTAATATAAGTGCCATTGTATTTTCCAGTCCATGAATCCAGCTAAACATTTTCTTACAACCTTCACACCCGTCTAACACGTCATGTTGACTTTAGATGCAAGGCAAAGGCTTTCTCTTTGTGGAGCTCTTAATCCAGGATCACATCACATCAGGGATAAAACATGGGGGAAGGAGGCAGTTTGCACAGCCTATAGGGGGAGGGTAGGAGCGGTAAAGAGACTGTCTCAGCACATTGTTGGGACTTTGAAAAGGGGCATGGAGATATGCCATACTGATAAATGAATATAGTATGTTTTCATTTAAAATCAAAATGAATAAATAGTTCTTACCTTCTAAACGATAGTGTTCATTGCCAATTCCTTCTGCACAGACGTCAGAGGAGTCCTAAAAAACGAAAAAGAAATATATCATTGGTTTGAATCTGAAAGTTTTCACATAAAACAAACAAGTTTAATGACGCAAATCCCAAATGGCCTTCCCACAGGAATCGATGCACACAAAATTAAAATTATAGCATTTCCAACTCTTTATATGGCCAAAGTTTGACAACTGTGCACCGGGCTTCCACAGAAGTAGACATTTAAATTGAACATAATTGTAGGACTGGGACCAACTGGCAGAAAGAATTGAAACTATGAGAGAAGTATCTAAATCACGACTGCCTGAGCTACAGTAAGTTCTGAGAAAGAGGTTTGGGCTGTGGGGCTATTTCTGTGGAGGCTGCTTGTTGTTGCAGAGATATGCTTGTTTTTATCCTGGGTCATTTTCACCCAGGCCTGCTGGCAGCTCTGTATGTGAGCGCATACCACAGTGACCGGAGAGACATGTGATCCACAGCTTCACCAAGGAAAAGCCCGATCAGGTGTCCAAGTGGCATTACAGTCATCAGCCCCAAAAACATGACTTATTGGCTGACCAACAGAAATAGTGTTTCCGACATGCATTATTCATAATATTCTCCTGCTAAGTAGGCCTGTCACGATAATTACTATATCCACTTATCGTTCAGCTGGAACAATATATTTTGGGGTCAATATTTATTGTGTGTACTTTTTCTTTGCACTACTGGGACATTTTTGGTTATTTTTTTGGTATATGATAAGATTTGAGTTGTAAAAGGTTGAATTAATAACTTCTATGACTCATTACTATACAAACTAAGTACTACTGTGTTTCATTCTGCCATTTATTTATTGCAGTTCATGTTTTTTTTAACAATATTGTAGATTTAGAATAGTTTTTGTGGTTTAAATCTGCTCTTGGGTTATTATGTCAGTGGTATAAATTAGTTTCAATATTATCATTTATCATCTATATTTACTTCAGCAATATATGGTACTTCAAAATGTGTTATTGTGACAGGCCTGCTGCCAAGCCAATGGAAAGACCTAGTCCATTTGTAAACTTTGCTTCCATTTGCATTTATTCTCTGTGAACTAGCACCGTGTTAACATGCTAAGGGATAACAATCAATAGCAGCACACCTTATTCTAAATGTAGCGTATAAATTCCAGTATTGTTAATTAGACTAGATGTTTAGTAGAGCATATAATTGGACAAATGTCACTGTTCTCCAGTTATAAAAAAGAATCTTTAGACATAAAGATAGTTTTGCTTTGACCGCCTGTGTGTGGCCTGACCTGGAGAATGGAGCAGGCAGGGTGCTAACTGTCTGTCAGATCATGAGGCTGATAGCTCTAGAGCCAGGCCTCTGGATTAGCCTGTGTTTGTTGATGATATAAGCAGGTCAACACGCGCAGTATTATGGTCTGGACTCAAGCCACACCTCTTGAGCTTGTTTTAAGCCCAGCTCAGTATGATTAATATCAGCCACAACTCTTCTGCCACAGACCTCTAAGTGAAAGAACCACTGCAGAATCAGTATTCGTTCAGTTCCGGGACACACAACACAGGCAACATCTCTGTTTTTTAAGGATGAATGTTCCAAATGTATTGAAGGTTTTGTCCAGAACATGATAAAGAGGCAGAGGAATGGGATAGTTTCTTGTTGCCTGCTGTGATGTATGGGAATTTTATTGAAGGTTGTTTTAGAATTCTTATAGTCAGCTAATTTTTATATGAAGGAGGCTTAGTTCAACATGGAAGCATACAGAAAGCCCTCATTTGATGAATGTAGTTTTGAATAATTATTCAGTTTGTAATTTCAGCTGAAGTGGCTCAGTCTCTGTCTTTTGGCTAGCCCGGGACTGCCTTGGGGTCCCCTCTGAGAGCTGGAGGAAGTGTCTTGGGTGGTGGGAGTCTGGGAGTCCCTGCTGTTCCCAGGTTTGAGATAAGAAGATATAGTCAGGTCGGTTGCAACAAGACAAAAAAATGAAGATCCAGAAAAATATACTATTATTTTCCCACAATTCACAGTTCTAGTAAAACACATCAAAAACAAATTGACAAATTGCGTACAGCAGCTTCTTCTATGAAGGACACAAACAAGACAACAGAGGAGGTCTATTACATATAAGAAAGCTAGAAAAATTGGGATGACAAAACAATCGAACCAGTAAACTTTACATGCTTTACATGCTTACTCACAACACCGTATTTCATTTACTTCACATTTTACACTGACAACATTAAAATAAACACTGGTCAGGATTGTTCTTCAAACTCTGTTAAACTGCCAGACAGAAACAGACCATATCTCACTAAAGCTTTCTATAAACTGCACCTATCACACATTCCGATCACTGAGACAGACCACCTCAGAAAATCCAAACATGATTGAGTGAAGACACCTCCTGGGGACATTCTATGAGCACATGCAGCTGGCCGGGACAAAGTGTGGCAGCATTTCTCCCAAGACCTGGAGGAGAGTCTGAAGGAGGCAGTGACATTATGACCCACCGTGCAAGCTGACAATTTATGCAACCGACGACAGCTCCCCTTCATTGCGTGCCAGGGTGGGGCAGGCCTCCGGAGCAATGGCAGCCCCATTGGCACTTCATCAAAACCAGGGGAAAAATCTAATTACAACTGTGGCTGGATGCCTCCTGTTCAGTCTGTTGCCCTGGTGCGAGAAAACACCCAAAGTACAACGACATCCAGTGGGACAGTGGTGCCGACATGAATGAGGAGCTGAGCACATAAAGGTCCATTTAGTCAAGGGGGTGATCCGCGTGGACTGGCAGCAGAGACAACAAGGAAAATGAAAATAGGGCCTAGTTAGTCAAAAAACAGGTCCTGGAGAAAAGTTTGCTATAGTTGGAAGCGCACGTTAACACTCTCGTTGTTGTCAGTTTTACAGTCACAGCAAAACTGCACCTTGGTGTCTGAGTTGTGAAAAGTGCTTATAAACTCATCGCAGAGAATCATTTGGATGCTCGGAATGCATAAGGTAAGTGGGGAAAAACTCTGGACCACTGCAGACCATTTACAATGAACTAGTTCTGTTTTTCACATTTTTAAGACAGTAAAAATCAGGTACAGCAATCGTAAATGTTTTTTGTTAATATCGCCCACCCCTATAGGTTCCATACAACAAACCATCATTTTAGCCTTACTATTTATATGAGTTATATGAGCTTTGTTGGTGTTCAAAATGCCAGAAGGTTTGAACATGGCTACATGAACACACTGCACTAAATATAGAGCACAAAATGCAGAAAACATATGTGTGGACCCAATAAGCAAAACATGAAAAATCTTCTCGAAGTTTTAGACCTGCAAATTTGCTTAGAGGTGTAATGTTACTGGCAGAATGTCCCTGGAGAGGAAATACCCTTCCCCTCAACCACCCCAAAGAGTAAACTGAGATACACAGGAGGCAGTTTCAAAAGACCAAGCACAACACAATACACAAAACTGGAGCATGACCCATCCTTCAAGGTGAATGTGGAAGCATGTAAAAGGAACCACACAGATGGCCAGATAATGCAACATGTTTGAATAATTGCACATATAATTGATCTTATTATAAAGTTTGTGGTTTCTGTCTGGACAGGTTGAAGCGGTATGTATCATGCAAGCACGGTCCGCAACTTCAGAAGTGAATATAACTGCAAAGCTGAACAACCTGGCTACATGGCAAAGAATTTATGATTTTTTTTTCATGCTTTATTGTATTATTTTTTTTGGAAACACAACTTGAGTCTTTTTTTTTTTTAAAGCCACCGGCTTGTTTCCATGGAGATTTCAGTGCTTTGCCTTGAATGTTCCACAGTGTGGTTTTCAACTTATCTATCTCCATGGAGACAAGTAGAAGATGCCCCAAGGTGTAGGGTTAGGTCAGATCTGTGGAGGGGTGACCCCACTCACACTAAGAATGAATATTTTTCAAGGTATTTGTGAGCAATTAAACCACCTGTAAATGAATCAATGCTTGATAGATAAGTTTTATTCCATACAAGGCAAAGTAATCATGGTAGCGTACCCCAGTGCACCTAGGATTTCCTAGTAATATCACTAAGGCAATAATAGGGCTCTATTCAGGTTTGCTTTCCAGTTCTTGCACCATGCAGCTATAAAATGTAACAGGGCAAACTGGAGTCAAGAGCAAAGTTGCTGTTGATGTGAGGTAGTGAAGCAGAGTGTGGCTTCAAAGGGGATCGGCTTTCACACATGAAATCAAGATCTCAGATAATCATACTGCATAACAAAGCCGACTGGAAGCAGTCCCATTTATGGCAGGGATAGAGATAGGGCCAATTTGCCAACAGTGCCTGTAAACACAAAGCCATGGCCAATGAATGTTCACTACAGCCAAACAAGGTAAACGTGTCTGCACAAAGGGTTGTGTCCATGTGATGCAATTCTTCCATTTTTACTCTTTTTATGATTGACAATATCAAAGGCAAAGAACAAACACATTTTCAACCAAACTTAAAAGCTGTCAAGAGTAGCAGAAGCAAATCATATCTGCTAGATTTTATAATACAGTTTTACACCTTTGATAAGAAACCAACGGCCTCTTCAAGGGGTCACAAGCGGGTGGGTCTTTGATGTGTAACCTTACATAATTTTTAAGTAATACTAGGCTATTGGGTTTTTTAAATTCATAGGAGATTTGCAATACTTTCTCATTTGTGGTTTGTTAAAAAAGT
>KN478137.1:36625-52022 GCA_000787095.1 Periophthalmodon schlosseri | reverse complement strand
CCGGGTTTTCCAAAAGCCCCCCCACCCCCCCCCCCCCCAGCGCTACTCCTGTATGGACTCTAAAAATACAGCTATGGAGTACAGGGAGCAGGGTGTCTCTTTGGATCAGCCACGACAAGATGGGACAGAGAGGAACAGAGCAATAATAACTATTTAGTGAAGTATTTGTTCTTTACATCTAAAATAGCAATGCATTGTTTTTAAAGGTAATCAGGGCATTTCACAATTACAAGATAAGTATAATGTGTCAAGCCTCTCTTAACCCTACTACCTTTACTTCACAGTAATAAGATTGGACAGTCTTGGCTGGATCAGTTAAACTAAAATGTAATTTTAGTCTACCATAAAAATTTAAAAGAATGGCACACAGGCTTCATGTTGTATTCCCATCTTAAGCAATCTATTCAGGCTTCACCAATGTACAAATAACATAGCTTGAGGCTGTGAAGCGCAGACCAAATACCCACTGTAGTTGTGTATTTGAGCAAGACACTCCACCTACAGTCACAGTAGATACTTGGCTGTTCTGGTTATGAGAAATTTATGCACTTTTATAACAGCTTCAGTGGACTAAAAGAAATGTAATAGTTAAGCTGACACTTGTGGCTGGTGATGCCACATCTCTCTCGTATCAGAGGGGAGAAGTTCCATGTTCCTCTGTTCCTCACACTCCAGTGACAGCCTGAGTCCAACATAATAGTGGTATGGGGGCGAGTTCACAAGAAACAATGTCTTTCATCAGAACGTTAAATAAATAGAGGGCGGCTTTGGAAGAGAGAGGAAAAAAAGAACGCAAATGAATTTAAGACTCCCTTGGCATTTTTTCTCTGTGTTCTGGTCCCATCAGCTGACAAGTGCTCCTGTGCGCTCCCAGCATGGAGACACATAAAAAAGCCCCAGACCGCATACACCAAATAAGAGGTTAACAAGAAGTGGCACGAGGGAGAGACATGACAAATGATATAGAGTGGCACTGGCAGACCCTTTATTGTCAAGCTTCAAATATAAAGTTAAAGATCTTTGAAAAACTAAATTTTGATGTCTTTAAAAAAAAAAAAAAAATTCCGCACAAAGCCACAACAGGGGGTTATTGTCTGGCAGCCACAGGGGAGTCAGTGCATAATTCTTTGTCTGTCTTTTGTGGAGAGAAAGAGAAAAAAAACATGGATAAGGGGGAGAGCCCTCTGGAGGCTGCATCCACTTCCTGTGATCATACATAATACGCTTCAAAAGTTGTTTTTTTTCTTCTTTTATTCTCTATTCACTGATCAATTGCACCTCCTCGCCAATCCCCCCCTCCCCGCCCACTCTCCTCCTCCTCCTCCTCTGCTTGTCGGCTGTTTACATCAGATGCAACCGGGTGACAGGTCCTATCTAAAGGCCCTGCCGAGCTCTCCTGTCATGTTGATTTATGGGAGCATCACGCCGCGACTTGTCCAAACCCAAGCGCGCAGTTCATTAATTAGCGCGCGCCGACTTTGAAGTTGTGCCGCGCGGACGTGTACATGCAGACGGGTAAAAAAAACTGTTTCCATTCTATCCCAGCTCCCCTCTCTCTCTCTCTCTCTTTTTTCCCGAACGTGGATCTCAACGGGGATGTGAAAAATCCCAGATCGCCTTTGAACTTCTTCTGACCGCTAGATAATCATTTTCTTTGTCCACAAGTGATGCCTGTATCCGCCAGTTATTAACACGCATTACACCACTGCTGCCTTTGGGCTAAGTCCCATCGTAGTGCATGTGAAGAGGGGAGCATTTGGAGACATGAACAATTGTGGTTGTGTAAATGAATAAATAGAGATATAACATTATCTTTAGTATTGTGTTACACAAATACCTTTAATTCTCTTTGTGTTGGTGTATGGTATGAGTTTGCACATTGATAAAAGCTTATTTGCAAGTTTCATTAAAACCTTTTGCCGCCGTTTTGACAATGATTCTCAATATATAATCTACTTTCGTCTGTTTACTTTTAGAACAATATAACTTGATTTGAGCCGAAACGTTCCAGATAAAACAGTGTACTGAAGAGTGCATCTATCCTTTCTTGCTACCATTTATCCAGCAAATCTGACACAACAATCAGGAGCATATGTGCAGCTAATCCTGTATGCCCATAGTCTCAACTTTCAAGAATTTTTTATATCCCATTTAATGCACATACACTATATTCTTATCTCTAAAAAGGCAAAATATCCAGACAGTATAGCTTTTCATTATTTTCCCCGTTTTTTTCCTTTAAATTAAACATCAGAGCAATTTCAGCTGTTATTTCTATCTTGTATAAGAATATTGTGGATGTACTGTTGTGTGGAGCAGTGTGTCCAGTCGTTTATAAGATAAGATAAGATAAGATAAAAGAACCTTTATATGTCCCATAAAGTTAAACTCAGACTTGGTAACCGTGGTGACAGTAAAAGGCCCACCTCTTTGTTGGGCTTGCTGCCTGCATGCTGCTGCTGGAGGAGCTGGAGGTGGAGTTGTTCCTGCTGCTTCTTGTAAAACTCTTGAAGTTGCTGCTGCACAAAGAAAAAAATGATTCAGTGTTAAAATAAGACATTAAAAGATAAATGGTTTGTTAGAACTATCATGTGAGCTTTTAAACCTTGAGCAAAGCATTAGCTATGTTTAAATGCACACCATAAGTCTGATCATTATCTGATTTCTGGAGTTATCTGATTATTGAAATATCTTGTAAACAGTTGCATTCTGATTGTTCACATCTGCGCAGGGTTTGACAAGAAAAAAATATGCAAAACATGACAAAACGTGGCAGAGAAAAATGAAAGTGGTAAAGATGGAGAGACTTCATTGTACTTCCAAATGCATCAGTAGCTCTAAAAAATCCACTGATTAACAAATACATGTCACCAGGTGGTTTTGATCCGATTTCTTTCATATATGTAAACACACATCAAAAATAACATCTAAATAGTGTGTTATCTAATTATTCTAGTTATCTGACTTGTACAGGCCATTTAAATGTACCCACTGACTCTTGCGGCATAAGTTTCTGCACAATTAAGAAAAAAAGTTAATTATCTTATGTCTATGATGGCTTTCTGTCGATTGTGGAGTTGAATAAGGCACCTTAATTAACAGTAAATCTCTGACAAATAGATTAGTTAAGCTCTTCTTTATATAATCACAAAAGTATGCCCTAAATGTGTAAATGTACGAAAGAGTTGGTACCTGCTGTAACATGAGGGCCTGCTGCTGCTGTAGGAGAACCTGGAGCTGCTGTGGGCTCAGGACCTGCTGCTGGAGGATCTGTTGCATCTGCTGCGGAGTGATCACTTGAGGTGTCATCATAGCCACTGACACTGGAACCTGCACACACACACACAAACACACACATATGTAAGATTCAGCTAACACCTCTATTTTTACAATACACAAGAAATGACTTCCTCAGGACTAACTGATTTGTTAATAATAATTTTTGGTCTGATAAAAATAACAAAATAATAAACATATTAATAAATAAGTAAATAAATAGATACATAAATTTAAAAAAAAAAATTGTGAACATGAAATTGTAAAAATGGAAACTGTAAAAAAGAACACTGAAAAAGTAAGACATTAAGACATACAAGAAAGTAAAATGTAAATGCAGTGTATTTTAGTGTTCAGTTAAATAAAGTAAATGATTTTACTAGATGACATCGATTTGCTTACTAAAAAATTATATTCACACCAAAATAACTTTTCTGTGACTGTGATTTAACCTTTGGACCCTTGTAGACCTGTCTGCTCACACTTCCTCATATTGAAGTTAAACAAATAAAAAATAAATACAAGAGTTCCTGTAACAAAAAATGAAAAAAAAAAAAATATATATATATAAATAAATAAAAAATCATCATCTTAAGATTCATCCAAAATAACACCTCGCTCCATTCCCATGTCACGTGTGAACATTTTATTAGAGACAGCGTCAGCCATCATCTCTGAATACAGCGAGCGCCCGGAGAAAGAGGGGGCGGGGCTAAGTTGGGTGCCGCCGGGGCCCTTTACAGCTCCAAAGGTGTGAGCGCATGACTCCTTAAAGCAAGTGATTCCTTGTGACACCCCGAGAGGCCGCACTCTGTTGTCAGGGTTCCTTAATTGCCCTGACATTGAAGGGGACATGCAGAGTGTCTGTATGCTGCCAGTCACTGCTGCATGAGACGCCGCATAATATTAAAAGCAAAAACATATCAAATGCTTTTCAGAATGCTCTTGTGTATCGCCGGTGTCTTTCGCCGCGCTGGTCACAATGGGCGACAGTCTGTCTTCTCCAAGGTTACCCAAATTGTGCGTCCGCCTTGCAAGCTAACGACGTGAATTTTTCATGCATCTCTGAATTAGTGGTGACTAAGGGGCTCTTGTCTTTAGTCTCTTGACGCGCTGGGAGCATGCATATCACCTTATTCCCTCTCCCAATTGAAGCATAAACCGCAAACAAAGCGGACTCATAATGAACAGCTTGTGGTGCAAATGCAACCCAAAGGGCAGAGGTGTCAAACAGGACAGAGTTTTTTTTTTTCATGCGTAACTTTATTGAGAAGTGTCAGGTTAACAGTCCCGAGAGGATGAAGGAAGCGCCGAGCCCCACCCAGGACTAACACACACTTGGACAATTCTCATTGGCACAGCGTGGTGTATGCGTGTGTGTGAGGGGCATGGGGAGGAAAATGCAATATTAATTCCCCGCTGTATTATGTCTTAATATGCAGTTCATCTTGACTTTTGCACATGACTTGTCCTGTCATTTGCATAGCCCCTGCCGCCCATTTCCTAATTTCACAGTCATTATCCAGAGAAGTCCTTTTTTCCTCCGAGCGTCGCTAATTTTGATGGACTATTTTGAAGGTCAACCGTCAGCTCTGTCTTGTGTGAACTGCCACCGTATAGACTAAAAAATAATTTTACCCAGACAACAAGCATTCAAAACTAATTCAATTGAGCATGATATATTTTTTCACATTTAGCAGTTTTAACAGATAACATTTTCCTTTGATTCAACTGTCGTTTTTTCTACAGCTATATCTCAAAGTGGTTTTACACTTGTCTCAAGCGTCTCCAGCTGTAACTACTGCTAAAGCAGCCTGCTCCGTGCACAGCTCCGAGAGGCTATTACAGACCCCTGTTTTATTACCCATTACTACTGAGGTCATTAGCAGCAAGAGGGATTGTACGCTTTTTAACCTATTGATCAATGTAACTACTACCATTTAATCCTGAGCTGAAGGAGTGAAAATCTGCCTAAGACTAGGGGTCCTATTAAGTAAAAGGTGGGAGGGAAGGGAGAGGGAAGGAAGCTCTTTAGCTAAAAAATATAGCCCTGGCCAGTATATTATGCCCATTTAGCGCAAAGCACTGCCTCCTCTTAGCAGCCTCCCATATGGTGAACAGGCTTATCTGTGGGATGATGGCTACATAGATGAGGTTTTAGTGTGGAAAAGACTGTAAACTTACAGTACCTGAATACATTTTGTATATTATGAATATGAGCCAGGAACCAAATACATGTGGAAAATAGACAAGATAGTTGTTTAGATTAAGAGAAGAATTTGAAAAGATCCTGTATTATATTTAGTTACTTCACATACTTAAGGGACAACTGATTTTAATTGTAATATTCTAACTTTTTAAAGTGTTTACCACTCGATCTTTATCATTGGTTGACTCAAGATCTACATTGTCCATGTGTATTTTATATTCTATTTTTGTGTTGTTACAACATGTTAATAACTGGAGGGATCCCCACTGTAATCTGCTGCACTGTTAACAGGACTGTGGAAACGAGGACATTCTGAAGATGCCACAAATAGCTGATGTGTATGAATTTTGAAGGTGTGGCCCTGGCCTCTCCAGGTGCTCCTCATACATAAACATAGAGATGAGAGGGATGTTTTCACACAGCTGTGCAGTGACTGCAGGCAATGCACTGGAGCAGCTCAGGCCTGCTGCTCTGAAACACACATGCACACTCCATGCTTCATGCGCACGCTCCAAGGCTTCACGTGCATACTAACACACACATGCACACCCTACCACACACATGCACACTCCAACACACACATGCCTGCTCCTACGCTTCACGTGCACAATAACACACACATGCACACTCTACCACATTCGTGCACACTCCAACACACATATGCCTGCCCCTACGCTTCACGTGCACACTAACGCTTCACATGCACACTAACGCTTCACATGCACACTAACGCTTCGCATGCACACTAACGCTTCACGTGCACACTAACGCTTCACATGCACACTAACGCTTCGCATGCACACTAACGCTTCACGTGCACACTAACGCTTCACGTGCACACTAACGCTTCACGTGCACACTAACGCTTCACATGCACACTAACGCTTCGCATGCACACTAACGCTTCACGTGCACACTAACGCTTCACATGCTCGATTCGTCTGTAGCAGCATGTCTCATATATGTCCAGACATGTGCACACATTAACACTTCATGGTATGAAGGGAAGTATGAGAGTTCTTTGCCATCAAATAAAATATACAATAACAAATGTATTTATAGCCCAAATAAAATAATTACAAGTGATTCCTCTATTGCCTGCATTACACATATTGAGAGCTGAATTGTCTGGAGACTATGCCAGCTGACATACTGTACTCTCTGGGCCCATGCCAAAGGTATTAAGGGAGACTGACAACCACTTCATTTGTCACACTGATTCCTATGGGCAACAGTTCAAGTTAGTAATCCATGTCTTCAAACCATGTGAGTAAACTAGACTACTTGAGATGAGACAATATAAAGTTAACAGTGAAAGGCATTGAACCCATAACCTATTTATTGTGTAACGAAAATGCCATTCAAAACAAAAAAAAAACACAGCTTAATGAAACAAAGCAGGTGTGACGCAGAGGGAATTAAACCTATACAAGTCTTGTTGTGATATGTTGGGTTCAAAGACAACACACAAACTATGCAAAGCGTAAAAAAAAACACTAGAAGGGTCAATGAGAATCCAATACACACAATACATTCCCAACTCATTGAAAAATTAGATTTCAATATTGTAAACATACAGCATTACATAACTATCTAGACGATCTAGAAGTGCAAAAAAGAGACTATTTTCTAATTCTACAAAAATGACAACCACTATAACACACTGCAGTTTTATGATTTAGAATGAAAAATCTAAAACATGGGCGCAAACACAACTTTCAGACGTAAATGACAACAGAACTCAAACTGCAGGAAATAATGCAACAACTGGCTGAGAATATTATAAACAACAAATACTACAACAAATAAAAACCAGCAGATAAGTACACTTGTATGTGTACTATTAAAATATTGAAAAAGAAACAAGGTCAGGCCTCTCATACAACGCTTAAATCCAGGCTCAAAACGGTTCTGTTTAGCTGTGCGTATGACTGAAAGGTTTTTATTCTGCGCTCGTCTCTTTTTCGTGATTATTTTGTTTTGATTTGTTTGTATTGTATTGTGATTTTCTGATTCTGTAAAGCACTTTCGATTACTTTGCGTATGAATTGTGCTCTACAAATAAATTTGCCTTGCCTTCTCATTACACTTGTACAAGTAGAGTGCAACGAATGCAGTTTAGCATCTAACCAGAATGCAACGCAAGTACTGGAGAAAAATGTACATACAACAGGAATATGGAGAATCACCACTGACTTTCATGCATTCCATAAGATTAGATTTAGGTTTAAGTATAACTGTGCCTGTAATAATAATTGAACATAAGATTTACTTTACTAAAATTATTTATAAAAGTCAGCCTTGTGCAGGAAAAGGAGGAGAGGTAAATAATTTCCTGCCGCTGCCATTCTATAACGTGAACATAAGCGTGGGACAGAGAGAGGGGAATAACAGCGAGACAGCCACACGTTTAACTGTCCACTTCTCCACCGCATATCTGCTCTCAAGAAAGGAAGAATTATAAAATTTTCATCAGCGCTGCCTGGGCTCCTTTTGTTTTGGAGAGGCATCAAATGGAATATAGAAGTGAACAAAAAGACTCATAATAACCCTAAGAAAGAATTGGCGAGTGCTGTGTATTTGATGTCGTTGTTTTACCTTGGCCTACAGCAAAAAGAAAAAAACAAAAAACTGATCTCCTGCTTGAAAATGTTATAGAATGAGCATTTCAGTGCTGAATGTAATTAGCCCGAGACAAGAGAGGGGACAGGCAAATTCTGTATCGCAGGCTGATTCAAATATCTCAGACGGGAGGTTTAATATGGGCTGGTAAAGATGTAAGCATTTTTGAAATAATATATAATTGTGTTGTGTATGTGGTATATGTTGAATTATAGAACTATATGTCACATAATAATCAAATTGAGCCAAATTAAGTTTCAGAAAAATATGTAAATTGAGTAAAAACACGTTATGTATATTTAAAAAAAAATCTATTCTCATGGTTCAATATCTATATATAACAAATGCATTACATCCCCAAAAACATGCACACAAAAGCTTTCTTCAAACAACCAAATGTACAAAAAATATGATTACTTTTTAACTAATATCATGACTGCTGCATGCCTGAATTTCACTGTCTGATGTGTAAAGGGAATGATGCGGAGGAGGAGGTATGCGGAGGGAACAACTGTAAAAACAAAAGTCGATTGCATTTTAATTAACTTTTCAACTGCAAACAAACAGATTTTCATCAGCCGGCTGCAGTGTCAGCTTTGAACAAATAAACTGCAGAGCCAAAGTGAGCCGTGCCTTTGTGGACCCAACCATAACATATCACACACACAGTTCCCACAGTGCACAACAGCAGGTGGACAAAATACACACACACACTATTCAAAATATGTTTTTTAAAGTCATAATGTATCCTGTGTGTGTTTATTGTACATTTGTTTATTTAAAAAAAAAGTTTAACTTTTTCATAAACAACAAATATATGTCAAGATGATACACCAATTGTGTTTTTATTCATTTTTACTACAGCATGAGAGAACCGCCAAAATACTTCAAAATATGAAACTGAGAAAATATAAAGCTATAAGAAGAATCAGTCCATTATAATGAAAAGGTTTCCAGCAGGTTGATCCCTGTCACTCTTCTAACCTTTTCAAGCCACACCTCCAACTCCATAACTCTCCTCAAGACATCTGAACCTCTCCAACAAATTAGGGCTGGCATGTCCCAATCCCACACTTTCCAACACATTTACCGGAAGCATGCCTGCAGAGCGGCGTGGCAGGCCGCGATCTGCGCCGTTACGCAACACCGCACGTTTTCTGATGAACTATTCCAGTCAGTTGAGATTTAATTAAGATGGTAGTCTCTTAAATCCCTCACAAATGAAACTGAAGTCAAAAGACAATGGCTGACACATCCCTTGAACATTTGTTTCTATTCTCTGCACACTAGCAAGCGGGACGCTAATCCCCGTTTCCATGGCGGCAGACATGAGGGCTACAAATTATGTTTCATTATGTTGTGCTCAATTACTTGAATAAACAATATCTAAATCCTATACAAAAACAATGAAAAATACATTTCAAGCCATTTTTTTTAGAAACTTACCATCAAGTTCAAGGTCAAATACTTTGCAATTATTTTGCTATTCCATTTTCCAAAGTTCTCCATTTGCACAGTATATTTACTTAGATCCCAAATAACTATATTTGAATAGAAACGTTCACAAGCCTCAAACCACAAGCCTCAATTAAGTCATATTAAAAACCGTAATATCATATTATATATAGTTATTGGAATCCACAGAACAGTTGTTACTAGTTGCTTGTAACATATACATTTTCTTTTACTTCATTCAAGAAAATTTCACAATATAAAAATGTAGCATCAACGTCCTAATATTTCCAAAAATATCTGCTTTACCTAAAATACATGCTGCAGTGGAGAGAAATGGTAAAAACGGTCCTGAAACCAGTGCAGTGTGTAATCTTATCATGATCCTCCCTCTAAACTCTTTGAAACACATGGCATCTCAAGTGTAGAGTTAATCTTTATCTGAAACAGAGACGCATAGTAATGACCCTTAAAAAATGAATCAATGCCGTTTTTCAAGTAAAAACATGTTTTGGTTGTGGAAGCCAGGGAGCAACAGCACAGAGCAGCTGGCGGCTCACTATATCACCGCTAAACTATTCCCCTGTCTGTCTCCTGTGCCTGCCTGGTCCGCTCCTATCCCAGCAGCCCCAGTGTGAGCTGGGGGCAGTGTCTGCGGCGCGGGCGCCCTCCGCCCTCTTGTTTCTGGGTACGCACAGCTAATATCTGGTTGCCTATGTCATGGTTTAGAAATGACAGGTGCTGGCAGAGCCCCCGTCTTGACAGGCCACTGCACAAATAACGCCCCTGCCTGAAAGGGCTAATGCACTACTAATGAACAATAAATCAACTTTGATTACAAACTGTCAAGCCAATCAGCTCGCACTCCAGCTCTCCCAAACTGCGAGGCTCGCCACAGCTGCATGGCATTACGCCGCACGCTGCCCCATCCTGGCTCCACACCGCTCAGCACTCTTAATGTCTTCTGTTTAGAGGCATGCTTAAGCTGGACTGATGCAAGGTGCTGTAATGTTACACACTTAAACACTGTTTAAGTTCCAAATACAAATTGCAATATTACACATTTACAAACTACAATTTAAAAAAAACAAAACAAAAACAAAACTCTTTATGTGCTACTGAGGTAAGCGTGGAAGCAACTTTCTGTGCCTAACACACTTCCAGGCTGACAGACTTCACGGAGCACACACTCGGCCTGCAATCACAGAGTGTGTGTAGCGATGACATTTGTAGTGACAGCATGTCTCCAACGTGGTTCTGCTGTTACGGTGTCACCAATAGAGCTGAGCCAGACTCTGACTTAATTCAGTGTGATATGATAAGGACAGGGAGGATCAGTGCAGGCCAAAGGCAGAGGCTGACCAATTCACAATAGACATTCTACAAGCAAAGTAACTCTGCCACTCAAGTATTCCCCAAACTACTTTAAATAAGCCAGTCCTGTGCTCCCTCCATATTAAAAGTACAGGCACCTGTCTTTTTTGACTGATGAGAAAAGATCCTGCTTGACTGGTTAGCTCACCAATCAAAGTAAACTTGTCAAAAAGAAACTAAAAGACATAGTCAAATGTCTTTGGTAAATGTTGCACAAAGTTGTCAGTTTACAACAGAAAACAAGCACAGTGAGACAACACTATTGTTTTACTCTACAAACTTTGCTACAACCTCCTACTAAGGCAAGTAGCTGACAAAGTGCCACAGAGAAAAGTTACAACATACTGTATATAATGTAAGTGACAACACAAACTAGTGTCATTGTCTCAAGAGCAAAGTACAGATCACTGCTCCCTCCACATGACAAAAAATTAACCAATTACACTGACTGTACATCAACAGAGACAGAAGTCTGTGTTTCCCCTTCTCCCTGGTCAAATTAAATTGTCAAGTTTTCCCGAGACAAGAAAAGCTGGCAAAATCACAGAAATCAATCATATTGACAAACCTGACAAACTCCATTTAGCTGGCAGCGTAAAGAGAGCGGCGGGCCACGCGGTGCGGAGTGAAGCCGAGCGGAGAGCTGAGCGGTGAGAGCAGCCAGACGAGGGAGGGAGAGAGAGAGGGAGAGGAGGAGCTGTTAGCGCCAGGACCAGAGAGGCTGCTCTGCTCTGCTGTGGGGCTGTGTGTGAGCCTTCTGCAGGATACACACAGATTGCAAGGTTGCTAGCTGGCTGACAAGATACAAAACTATCCAATCAACCACGCCCCTTCTCCACCAATCACAAGCAGGCTTCTAAACATAATCAATTCAAATGAGGCCTGACAATAGCAGCCACAGGCCAGTCCGCAGGTGAAACTGGGGCTTTGTGTGGGGCCCCTTTACACACACACACACAGGCACACACAGTTGACGGCTGTTAACCCTTTGACCCCTGCTGGGTCTCCGGCAGTGCCACTGAAACAATGAAGCCTAAAGAAAAGAGGCCTTTTAATTAAACAGCAGATAAGTAAACACAGCTATCCAGCGGAAAGAAAGAGAAGTAGCTATTATTGTCCTGCTAGAGGAGATTGTTTACAGTGGCAGCACAAAGACACTCTTCACAAACAACAACCCACAAACACACAATTCTCTTTGCTCATTCAAATTCTCCACATTTTCTCGAGTTCACACAATACAACCAGCATTTAAACATCTATTTATGGCAACACTGTTAGGTTTGTATTTCATTCAGTGTTAATGGTAGGACAAACAATTCCATGTGCTGATCTGTATTAATCTGACACAAACAGGAGTGTAATGTTAGAGACTCCACAACATCTGCTAACTTTAATGTACTTTAAAACACATGGGCCCAGTGTTTGGTGTGAGCTGGGCTGAAGGCACTTCCATTAATAGAGAACATTACAGAGGCTACAAGGCAATCCATCCAAGTCCATCCCAATGAGAGCAATTAGCTGTCATGACATCATCCCACTCTTTAACACCCTCCTGCACTCAAGGAGACATGGAGAGGAGGGAAACAGGAGCCCACCCCCTACTGGAGAGCTCAAGAACACACACAACTGCAGCTTCAGCCTGGGAACACATCACGTCAAACTACAGATTCATTTCTTTGTGTTTGTTGTTGAATCTGTACTAATATACTGTACAGATTATGTACTGTATAATGGCGCTAGCATAAAAATGTTAATATTTTTTATAATTACATACTACTTATATTATAATAAAAAGTTTATATTTAAAAGTCTAAAAGCTACAAAAAATATTCCTAGATGCCATGCTTGAGTAAAGTGCAGAGCAGATAAGTAAAGTATCTTTGAATAACCACATACTATATTTGTACTATTGTATTATTGTATTGATTCATTCATCCCAGTATCTACCAGCAGGGGGAGTATATAGAGGGTGATTAGACCAAATATTTAAATGTTTTAATAATAACAAATTAGCTATTCATTTGGCAACTTGCAACATGCAGGACTATTTTTTATTAATGATTTACAATGATATGTTTGTGGACTGCTGTCCAGTTTTCACAACATGCATTTTTTGCATAGCAAGCCACAAGAGCTGCAACTAATAATTACTCAAATTGATTAAAATGTGTTATATTGATTGATAATCAGTAAGGAAAAGTGAGCAAAACTTGATTTATAACAAAAGTTGCCATCTGAGGACACAAATAGTATGTTGTTTTAGTACTGTCTTACTCCTCTGTGTTGGTCACAAAACCTGTGTTTTAGCATCTGTGTGGACTACAGATAATAACAATTATTGATTACATTCAATTACACGATTAATCACAATAGTAAAAGCTTTTCAAACTTTTTTTTTTTCAGTTATAAACAAAACATTAGGATGCCTTGACCTATATAAATTATTGACTGAGGCACCTCAAGCAAATAATGTCAATAACTATAATAGTGAATAATTAAGTAAGAGGAGATGTGTTTCTATTTTCTACATGATAATATAATATGGAGAAAAGACAATAACGTTCCGGAGTTGTGCTTGTCAAACACAAGTGGTTTGGGCCGCCCCCTCCCCCCGGTTGGTGCGCTCTCTCCCTGGGGTGGCATGTCGGCGTATTCTCAATAAAACACCTTCTTAGCAGTAATAGGCCACTGTTCTCATTTCAACGCTCCCAAAGGCCTGATGATAAATTTAGCAGACAAACAGTTCAAGCTCCTCTTCTCACACACTGCTGTTCGGATCCACTACATTGTATGCACTATGTGCACCGTGCAAAATAATTACACATATGTCCACAGTCCATACCATACATGCTCTATAGACTTTTTGGAATGAAGACAAACATCAATAGCTTCAAACCTAGGATGTGCGTTCCCTGTAATAGTTAACACAAAGCACTGGGCGATTGACAAAGTGGATGACATTATAAAATACTCCCATTTCCTTCTTGACTTAGTGAAAGTCTGAGTTAGCCCCTGGTCTGGCCAGTCCTCCACTCTGCTCTGCATCAACTCAAGATAACGGCTTGGTTCCTATTCCAAAACAGAACCAAAACACTGCACATGGCCAGCACGCTTTTCACTTTTTGGAAAAGACTATTTTAAGTCAGTGAAAAAGTAATACAATTTGACAGTTATGTCATGTTTGGACTTGTGATCTGTCTTCAAATATTCTAATCTTCAAATTTTAAATAAATAAATAATTCACAATGGAATTAAAACTAAGGCCATGATGAAACAAAACTAATTTCATAAAAAAAAGTTGTACTTCCATATAAAAGTGAGGGAAACTCCAAAAGTATGTGCACTCCTTTTCCTGTAAGGCTGGTGACCCGGCCCATTGTCATGAGAAAACAAACAGTCTGTGTTTCCCTGTGGGTAATCTAAATCCCTGTTTACTGACGCCATGAGGCAGCACAGGTGTGGACCTACATTACAGCTGCACTATGTAGAATCATAGTATCTTAAATACTGCCATATCAACAAGAGAGTAAGCCATTACTGTTTCACTGCACATTTCATTTGGTTCACAACAATGTTTTCATCTTGCATTTTTGTGCATCTGTACTGACCAAAATGTTGATGCTATCAGACACTTTGAAACAACAGTCATGTTTCATTCCGACAAGTTAGCTACATAAAAAACTGACACATTATTTAAAATTGAAATGTAATCTTGCTAGGAGGCAAATAATAATATATCATTGACAGGTATTTGAATGACATTTTGATCAGTTGCATAGCTGTATTAATTTACACTGTGACTTCTATTTAAAAACATGTAAGCATCTATAATGACATTGTAAAACCCTTAGTTTTCATTTGGACAAACCTAAAACAGATAAGAAATGCAAAAAAGCTTAATGAATTTCTTGTCTTATTAAAAGAAAATAAAAACTAATATTCAAAAAGACAAAATGAATTTCTAAATAGTGTAAAACCTTTATTTGCTTGTTTTTGGGGGATAATTGCGGAGATAAACTGAAGAACTTAAAAACATAATAAAATAAAGATACTTGTGAACTTGTAAATCTACAATACTCAGCAATTTTCATGGCCCATTGCAATTAATGAAAATATTATAATAATATTTAAAACAAACAAATAATAACCCATTACAGTCAATAGTCTATCATAAACAGTCTGCTGCCTTCCAGGATTCCTCACATGTCATAAATGTCCTTCTACAACATCAGATTATAGAGGTGACTTGCCAAGTGCAATAAACGCAGCACGTCTTTGTTAACATCGTGCCACGGTGCTAAACTCCACCACAAGTAATTGGAGTCTAGCGTACCTTTGGAGCGTATTAGAAAGTGTCAGCTCATGCGTATCTGAAGCCTACTTTTAGTATTTGTGAACTGTATGATATTTAGAACAAGCCCGAGCCCATGCATTTATCCCCTGCCACAGAGGAAAGCAGAGAGC
>KN478137.1:21932-36588 GCA_000787095.1 Periophthalmodon schlosseri | reverse complement strand
GGTTCATGCCCGAGTCACTGTGTTGCTCCAGGTGTATTCTAAATGGATTTGGTTATTTACTTTTAATTTCACAAGAGGCAGTGTTTAGTCAGCACATGCGAAGTGAAAATATTTCCTGAGGTAATATGCCATTCGCTGTATAATAGAGCTTGTGTTCTAGCATGTACCGTCAAGTGTGGTTTTCACATCGTCAAAACAAGAACACTTAGGTCTGAGCCGCTTCAGATCAGGTAGGAGGGGGGATTTCTGTTTGTCGTGCTTGGTTATTTATTCACACTGATTTGACTGGGTCTGTGTATAGAAAGTCAGTACATATAGTTGTACTGAATAGGTTTTTTTTTTAAATATAAAAATAGTAATAATAATACTTTGAAGTCGTGCTCACTGATCCAAAAACTGTTTTGCATAGGTCAGTAAGTTATGATAAACGCATACTAGCAAAATGATCACAGAATTTAAGCTTGAATTATAATGCTGATCATACAGCCAATAATCAAATATTAAAAAAAACAGGTTTATGTGGCCTCCAACCTGATAAAAAACTTGCACCCACACTGCCATATTGCAAAAGATGAATATAATTAGAAAAAAACAGTTAAACAATATTAATGGTTTGCAATATTTGGACTAGTAATGAAATACTTTCCCTTCTGGCAAGAAATATCCTTCAGAATGAGCCAAGATAATACAGACAAAGCCAGAAGTTGTTCCAGTTGTTCATGAAATAACTTTATGATAAGTCAATCGTTTCATTATTTTGTATCATTAGTGTATTTGGCAGGTTGTATTCAACTGTGAATATGCAGGCCTTTTGAGTCACTTCTTCAGCATAAATGGCTCAAAACCTATCAACAAACCAATCAGAAATAAAAGCATCAATGTGGATTATTTTCTCTGCACTGTGCCATGCAAGTCCAAGTGAATCACTCTAAAGAGCCATGGGATTACAACACTTTGAAAGGGCATATATGTGAGCATATGACAGGACCACAGCTCCAAGGGAAACATCAGACAACAAATGAAATCACAACCCAAAACAAGGATAATTCAAGAGACATTCCGGCTTAGATGGAGCTCCCACAACAGCCTGCTCGCTCCCTCTCTCCCACACCTTCCCCCCCAGTGCCTGCCTGACCGCATGGAACAGGGACAGATGACTTCATTCTGACAGGATTATCCCAAACCTGGTTCTAATCTATACAGTACACATAATACATTTTTACATTATGACAAGGAAAACAGGCAGCCAAGGAGACAGGCCCGGTCCAGGGGCTGTTGTGTTGATCATTCCTGACGCCTTGTATCACCTCAAAGCAAAGCGGGCGGCAAATCCACATTTCATTACAGCATCACCTTCAGACTTACACGCGCTCGCAGCGATCACGCACAAGTTAGCACCGGAGACACTTCTGGAGAGTGACAGAGGAGGGAGAAGGGAAGTACAACATCCGGGAGGTAGAAAGTAAAACAACCCCATTCCCCACTTTTCTGTATGTTTTTAGGAACGTTTTGTGTAAGCTACAAAATTTAATCAATCATGTTTTAGAGAGGAAACAAAGTGGTGTAGAGGTTGATAAAATAAAATAAAAAATACCTGCTGTTAACATTTAAGAATAATTATACTAATGAAAAGCACCTTTCCATAGATGGTACAAAACGTAGGACAAGTGGGCTATGTGGTTTTCTGCACATCTGCACTAAATTGTCTCCATTTTTGTGGCGAACAACCTGTAGAAGTTTTACCGTTAATAGACTGGTTAATCTTGGCATGCTTAAGGAGCTGTTAAGTGAATCAATTAGGAACTGGCATCGCTTTGATTTGGTTGGAGTGTTTTGGGAAGCTGCCACCTCTTTCTCTCTCTCTCCCTCTCTTTTCATATTAACTCTTTTTCCCTCCCTCTTGCTCTTGTCAGTATCTCTTTCCATTGTGAAATACGTTTAATATATTCAGACTATACAGCAAATAAAAAGACGGCACTGACCAGATGTCCCTTTGCGCGACAAGAGTGCTTATCTCAGAGCTGCTAAAGGGGGCATGAATCCAGGGTTGGCTCACTGCTGGGGTTTTGCCTACATACCCTGCTTGTGTCCGCCTGAAAAACGCTGTCTCAGTTGGGCAGGTTTGGCCCCACTCCAGCCGATGAGCTTCGGCCTACTGCTCTAATGACTTACAGACTGGTTCGCTGTGGTGTACATGTGTCAGGACAATGCCACGGGCTCACGAGAGCAAAATAAAGAAATGAATAAAAACGGGTTGAAAGTAACCTATTAGAAATACTCAAGTAAAAGTAACTGAGTCTGTATTTTTGCATAATTGGATTTTTTTTAGTCCATTTTAAACCTGCACTTGTACTTGTAATTGAGTCAAATTCTAGCATGTAATTGTGCATCATTACATTTTAAATCATAAAAGTTACTGAGCACTGTAAAAGTCCCAAAAGCCCTGATGCATGACTATCTCTGTCTCTGATTTGTTCTATAGATTGCTGTTTTAGAAACAACTAAATTCATGTCTACATCAAGTTTCGTATTAAAACTGATCTAAAATGCTTCTAAACTTGCATTAAAAAGCAACTAGTACACTGAGTATTGCTTAATGTGTAC
Source organism: Periophthalmodon schlosseri (assembly GCA_000787095.1). Taxonomy (NCBI): domain Eukaryota; kingdom Metazoa; phylum Chordata; class Actinopteri; order Gobiiformes; family Gobiidae; genus Periophthalmodon; species Periophthalmodon schlosseri. The sequence goes on along the minus strand of KN478137.1, from coordinate 33,984 downwards.
TTTTTACTTACCCACAAATTTGGCAGCAGTGCTTGTAATTGCTACATAACAAGCCATGCAACTGTATTTTTACTTAAGTACAAATTTTCAATACTCTTTCCACCACTGAACCATAGAAAAAAGGTGGAAGAAGAGAAAAAGAGCGCTTCCCTGCGTTTGTCCTGTCAGGCTCAGACATGGCCCCTGGATTGTGTCACCTCACGCTTCCCCTCAGCAGACCACAAATGAAGGATGGGAACAGCAAACGCAGGGAGGAGGGTCGCTCAAAAGGCAAAAGTGCTTTCATCCTGTAAACTGAAAAGACATTATCTTCTGACCTGGAGATGCCCTTTGTGAGCGAATACAATATAGTGTGAAAAGAGAAGGAGAAGGAGAGAGTGGAGAAAAACAAACGTACAAACTGTAGATGCTGTAAATATAATGGAAGAGATAAACAACGGCTGAGGTGCTTTGAAATGACTGTAACTAGGAAAGGACTATTGGGTAATTTTTTTGTATGGACTTGACCTTTGACCAGAATTACACACATCATTTACTCAGGTGAAAGTGGTTTCATAGAAAAATGTTGCAAAACTAAAAAATTATAAACATTCTAAAGTGATTATTATTATTTTTTTAACGTTTGTATAGAACCACTCGGCTTAAATCACTGTATTTATGCATTACCAAATGGACTTCACAGATGCTTTATAGGGCCTTTACCCAATTTTTTCCATGTATATGAGCAAAATTTGTCCTGCCCCAGTACAGATTTACATGTTATTGTCCAATAATGAGGAAGTGCGCATTAGCATGCTAGTTGTTGTTAGCTTTACCATCACGACAAAACTCTGCGCTGGTCTCAGAGCTGTGCAAAGCGCTTATAAACTCATTGTGGTGAATAATTAGGACCACTGCAAACCATTTAGAATTAGCTAGCTCTGTTTTTCATGTTTTTAAAACCGTAAAAATCAGGTACAGCGCCTTTAATAAAACTTGTTGTCTATACTGAAAACTATTTTAAAACTCATCATATGTATTACCTCCCTCACTGTGCATATCCACTTTCTAACAGAAGCCGAAGCGCCGCAGATAAAAGCAATGTGCCATCCAGTGTGGGGGGAACCAGCTGGCTGTGGGCCATACCTCACACTGTAGCAGTGGCATGAATAATGGAGACCAATCTAGACACAACATTGAAGAAGGGAGCAAAACAAAAGTGATGGCACAGACACCATGTTGACACGACATGTTAACCCAGCTGAACGCCACATAATCCCCTGTAGGAGGGAGAGTGCCGCGTCTTTTAACCAGCCGGGCTCCTCCAGAACGCCACCGCGAGCCCGCCTCATTTGCCCCTCCCCCTGCCTCTTCGCTACTGCTGGACTATCAGCAAGGGTCCACCAGTGTTGTTCCTAATTACCTATTTCTCCACTCCTGATCCTGCGGCTGGCATAATTAGTTACCTGGGGCTGCAATCCAATTTGAAGTGATGACAAGAAAGTGATCCATGAAAAAGTAATAAGTTAAATCCAATTTCAGCTTTCCTCTAATTAAATGCACATGGAACTAATGAGACAAACCCGAGCATTTCACTGATAATGGTAATTAGCGGGGTGGATGCCGCCGACTCTTGTGCCACTGTTGGTGCCGAGCAAGCAAGGTAAAAGCAGCATGGATTCTTTTAATTACACGTGTCATTGTGTCAATGTAATTTACTGGCTTTTTGACCAGTCAAGTATGTTTAGCTGCTAGCAAGCTTGTGTGGCAGATGTTTGCGTATCCACTCTGATTAGCGGGCTGCTATGTTTTGTATATCTCCAATACACAGCGTCTGTATCGTCAGAAGTGGGAGGGTGTTGTTGCAAAGGGCAAGGGGGATATGGTCGACGTTAGATATAAAACCAAAGAGCCATTTAATACTGATCAAGAACTGTACATTTTTTTCCTACTTCTGTATTCACTGTTTTTCACATGTTTCCACTATAACGTGCTTCATTATTTTTGACTTGAATCGGTGTGGAAATGAAAAGTGCCTCACATCTCCAAATGAGTCAAAGTCTCTCCTTGTGCCTAATGGGAGCGCGCAGATGAATGCAGGCTAGCGGGCAGATCAGGTGCTTTTATGAGGTGTCGGCTTACTACACAGCCACAGTGTAATTGTGAGATCATGTCTTTTGATGACCCAGTCGGGCTCAACAGAGAATCATTACCCAGGCAAGTGATGGAGATGGGGCATGTTCTGAGGTAAGGGGCTCCTCAAAGCAGCTCAACTGATGTGAGTGGAAAAGCAACCATCGCTTAGATCCAAAAGTGTTGTTTGTGTGACAAGATTTATCATTTGTGGAGTATTTGTAAATGGAGAGTGCAACAACTACATGTTGGCATTGTTTGTTTTTTTTTTTTAATTTATAAAAATTTTTTATAAAAATCAACAGCCATTGTAGCACACTTCATGAATAAATTACACATCTAAGTCTATCAATTTCTAGTTTATTCATCTATTGCTTAAAATATACATGAAATATTTTGGATAAGCGAAAAGTACACTGTATATTCATCTTTTCATCTTTTATTTTGCTGAATATATGCTGGAATGCATTATCGTGCTTTCCTGTCAAATGCCTAAAGCATCTAGCTGTAAAATCAAGGCTTACCATTCCAAACAATTGTATACCAAACCACACAGTGATGTTTATGCATGAACTGGCTGTGTTAAATTAGCAGAATATGTAATACTGACATAAACAAACACTTGTCCAGACCTGTGTCTGCGTTGTAATGGCACTTTGAAACCAGTAAAATGAAACATTCAACATTAGAGGACAGGCAATTTCTGGTGTTAGTTAGCTGCTCCAGCACCATCTACTCACACGAGCTGGGCAGGGGAGGGGCAGAGCAAGAGCCCGCTTCTCTTTTCAATAGCTGAGTGACAGCTTGGCCAAGCTCTCTGTATACATTAATAAATTAGAATTTTAATTTTGTCTTTGTCTGCAGGAGATGGTCTCACACTTCACTATGTACCAACAACTGGCAGTGCGCTGGAATCTGCCGTAGTGGTCCCCTCTGTTGACCTCTGCAGCACAATTCCCTGCCAGGCTGGGGAAACTGTTTAGTTTGATCCTTTCAACTTATTTGAATCCTGACAAATATGCACACAACTGAAAGGTCATCACAGTCATATTTCATCCTCTGGAGCTATTCCGAAGACATCTGCACAACAAAGAGGCGTTTTCACAACCTGACATTAGACCTAGCCGCTACAATAGCTCATTAAAACGAGACCCCAATGGGATAGTAGGGGTATTAAATATTATACATACATACATACATACAGAACAGGGCCTTCGTATTAATTACCAAATATGCCCTGAAGTCGTTTGCAATTTCACACTGACACAAACAACCGCTTCTTGTTCAAACAAAGATATACATCTCTGAGGCAGCTGATACGCCTGAACTCAAATTAACGTAAATATTGTATCAGATAAGCCAGTGCTTTACATATTAAAGGCCAACCACAAAAAATCCAAACCCTTTTTAGTCCTGTTTGCTCAGCATGTCGCAGAAACTCCAGAGGCGGGCCGTTTACGTCTAACTCCACCCACACGTCCACCTGGAGATCTGGCCTTCTGAGGCTTGCTCCATAGTGCCTCTTACAGCTGGGGATGGAAACTGTTGCTTGCTATGTCTGTGGAAATTACGCACTTCTTCTGTGCTCCATGTTCACCAGCACTTATAATAAGGACACTGCAGTGAAGTAATGCCTGCGTAAACTTGTAATCCTGCTTTGAACTGTAGAGTATTTTGTGATGCGCTCAAAATGAAGAGATACCACTGAATAAAAATGAAAACGGTATTGTTCAGTGTCTTTAAAATATTTTCATGATTGCATACCTTGTTCTGTAAGATGAAAAACTGACTAAAATTATATTATAAAATGCAACAGTTATTAAAGGTTTTCAAAGCACCATATGCCAACCCCCCCCCCCAAAAAAACAACAAAAAAAAACAACGCACAAACACTAGCTAAGCAGCCCTATAAATTGTACTATAGAAGACTTCAAAGGATGCAGCAAATTCACTTCCTGTTTTGAACTTGCTGCTTTGCGAAGGGGAGAGTTTGTGCTCACTTGATTTTTTTATACACAACAACCACACAGCGACTACAGTATGTGATGAGAGCGCACTCATAAACAAGATGCAGATGTACACGTGACGCACCTGTATGTTGGGCTGAGCGTCGTTGGTCTTGGGGGATTTACGGCCTGTGTTTGGTTGAGACTGAGGCTGTTGCTGGAGGAGGATCTGTCGAGCCACCTGAAGGGCCTGAAAGCAGAAAGATTTACATTTATAATTTATGCACATGGTTGTACGTGGGGGAACAATGAATATTAGTTTTATTATTTTATTTTAATATTATGGTATATTATACTTTTATATATGTGTGTAATATTTGATAACCTTTTAAAAAAGTTCACATTTCTTAGACTTTCGGCACAATAAAATTACCTGTTCAAAAAAACTCTTAACATAGAAATATGAGAAAAAGGGAAATTGCTACTGATAATGTTTTACAAATTCTGGTACATTTCCTCACTATTTTTAGAACTTTTCAAAATATTGCTTACATGCATAGATTTCAAGAAAATACATATATTGCAACGACCTACAGTTCTCCATTTTACAGATTTTTTTTTTTTTTTTTTGAAGATAATTTACTAGGCTACAGGCTTGGGTACTAATTTCACACAGTTAGACAAGTAAATGAAGGCATGTACATTTTTTCTTTTAATTGAACTCAACTTATGGTGCCAAAAATGTATTAAAATGTCTCATTAATATTGTTATTGCTACAAAACAAAGTTACCAAATATTGCATTGTTTTCTCATAATGTGCAACTCTAATTAAAGTACATTTTACAAACAGAAATCAAAAACTCACTCAATAATTTAAAAAATGTATCTTTACACATACTTGCAAAAGATCATTAAGCAATCACAACTTTTAATCCTCCTTTAGTTAGCCCCCTCGCAATATTACAAGGTTGCTTCAGAGCCACGTGTTAAGACACAGCCTTCACAGTGGAAAATAAAATACAGTGCAGTCATATGTTTATTGCTCCAGCTACTCCCTTTTCCCTTACGATAAATAATCAAACATGCCATCCAGAGCAAACAAAAGTGGAGAGAGCTTGTGGTCTCAAAAAACTCTTAGCGATACAAAGAAAGTGATGGGTTCCCACACCTTCCACCAGTAAACCATCTGGGTAAATAACTGGCCTCATTCTTTCCCCTTTCCTCAGACGATAGCTCCCACAATTAAACAAATAGTGTGGGAGCCATGCAGCTCATCTCACATAAGGACAATATATACGTCAAGGAGAGCGTAGAGTTTAACAATAAATGGAATGTGCTACGTGGAGACAGAGAACGGTAAGCGAAGCCTGCGTGTGAAATGGACAGCAACCGACTATATGAAAGCAACCACCAGTAAGAACAAACAGGATGCACCACATAACAATGTAACTGTTTATGTGTTGTTGTTAATGCAACTGCTTTTGTATGTGACACTTGGTTACTATGCCGACAAGTTGATGTGAAGGTTCTGTTCGAGTTACTGGTCTGTTTTGGAGACTGGCTCTGGGGAGTTGAGACTGCTGTTGTTTTGCTCTTGTTTTGGCGTGGGTTACGGCCTACAGTAGCCCTTGTGTTCAGAAAATAAACAACCAGAAGAAATTTGGCGTGTTTCCTTACACCAGAACTATAATATATATAATTTTTGTTTGAACATGTTCACTACAAAAAGTAGAAAAAAGTACCACCAAAAAAAAAAATGACTTTCCAAGTACCACAAGTTCTAAATCTGGTCTATACCAAACCTAAATTAGGGCTAAACAAGGTCTAAAATGAAGCTATGTATAACTATGGATAAGATAGTTATAAACAATTTTTAACCCAAAGGAAGACAAAACCATAATAGATTTGTCTCTAAATAAAACAAATGCTCAAACTGCCCACATACCACCAGAGGAAGTCCACGTACCACAGTTTGAGAAACAATGCTCACACGTGTTGAAATTGATAATATGGGAAATCTAAGTACTGCAACTGTAAACTGTAACTTTAAAAAAGGTGATTTTCGAATGCTTCTCATAATTACTTGTCTAAAATATATTTTTGTAGAAGGGATCAATGTACTTTGTATTTTTTCAGGATACATTATGTGAGGGGAGCAGAGTTTGTTATTCTGAATGTCTAATTGTCTCCTCTTTGAAATTTGTAGAGGGGAACCCCAGAGACAGTGTGTCAACTCATACAGAAAGTGAATAAATTGTAAGATACCATGTGAACACGAACCACTCCCACATGAAAAGGCAATATTACCAAAATTATCTCTCCCTGCTCATCATGATGACACACATGTAAATAAAATATGAACAAAAACACAACATTTTTCATATATAAATAGAATCTGACTCAAAGGATTACAACAACATGCAAATATGTACCTTAGAACACCTACAGTATATAATGAGCTTTTCCATTTTAGTATTCTTGGGTAAATGTAAGTGATGCAATACAATGGGCTGATGAAATTCATGACTCTTGGGGTGTGGTGTTACAGGAACACGCAAGAATAAACAAAGATGTGCATTAGATTTTTCTCTGGAGCCAGTGACACATGCTGTAAAATGTATGTGTCAGGGTTCATAGTCCAGGACATTGAGTCAACAGGATATGAGAGAAGTTTGGAGAAAACATATAAGGTAACTCCTTACTCCTGAAAAGTGGCATTTGGTGCACAATGGAACTTTTGGTCCACTATTTGCTTGTCTCCATGGAGATCTCATTGGCTGGAATTCTCCACAGTATAGCATTAAAGTTAAAGAAAATTTGAATGCCATACTGTGGAACATTCCAGGCAAAACAATAACATCTCTGTGAAGAAGTTACATATTGAACCTTTAAAATCCTGGGTTTTATTCCTGGACTATAACTTCTATGTGTGTGGAGTTGTATTACTCTCGCATTTGAATCGTTTCCTCAGGATGCTCTCAGCTAGCAACTACTAACCTCCTGCGCTAACAAATTAAACTGAGCGCTGAAATATTATACTGACTCTAAGGAACTTTTGTTTGGCAGACTGAACATGGTGGACATCAGATCATGCATACTTCTACTGCACAAAGAGCCAGATAAAGTGCTATCTGAAAACAATCTTACTATTACTAGAATGAAAACAGGACGAGTAATGCCAAGCACATAAACATAGGTGGTTTTTCAGGGAGAACTGCTGCAAGCTGTTTGTACATTAAACACATGTGAAAGAAACAGAGTGCCAGTTGAGTGTATCTGGAGCTGTGGAATGTTGCTGTTGTGTTTATACATGGCATGCCACGGACAGGCTTAATGCTAGGCTAAAATAACCCATAGTGCGCTGTCACTGCATGTTTACACAGAACCCACTCCTGTGTTTCAGAGCCCACCCTCCTCCTCCTCCTCTGGAATTTATCTCCTTTTGATCTCTAATTCAAAGGTGCAGGACACATGGCAGGCATGCAAATAGCAAGGCAGCTTGTGATAATCTAATGTGATACAGACTCAAGTCATCCTGAGTGAGCAGTGTTTGTGATTGGCCAGAAACAAAACAAAAAAGATTGTTGTCTAACTTTTACATGATGATGAAAAGTAATTACTATTACTACAATTACTATATAAAAACTAGGGTTGAGTGAATACAAAAATATGTTGATTTATCTCAATTTCCAATTCAATGTTAATTTGTCTCATTAAAAACAAATCAAAATGGCTTCAATATTAATTTCCAAATAATCCAAAATAGTCAAAATTCTTCCTCGAAAGACTGAACTCTGTTCCAAACCATGTTTTTACTGACAGAGGATTAGCTGTAGACCTCTAAATAAAAACAACTCAAGCATACTATTGACAATTAGAAATGACATAATACCATACCATGCCAACTTTATTTATAAAGCACTTTAAAAATTTGATGATCTGTGCAGCCCTGAAATAAAATATTATGCATATGTTTATGAATTGAATTAGATTACAGACAGTCCTTTACAAACAGCTACAAAGCTCTTTGCCTGGCTCGTTGTTGCAGTCTGTTACTGTGTGCAGCTGCTCTTGTAAACAAGGCTGACGGCAATCTGGGGGGACCATATAAGTAGCTGAGTGAGTAATAATTGAACTGATGAATTATTAATTATTCATTTAAATGCAGCGGAGCAGGCCTTTGTAATGCACTGTGCGTTGATAAAGAGAGTGACTTGTGTAATTACGTCATGCAGCGCGGCGCGACACAACAATAGTCCTGTTACGGGCATCTACTGAAGCTTGTTTCAGAGGGAGAAACAAGATAAACGCTTACATGCACCAGACGCTCATCGAGTTGTGTTCTGTAAAAGAGCCTCCAGGTGTTTCTGATTAGAAAACACCCTCCAGCCCATGACAAGGCTTTATCAGCTCAAACCAATGCACAATTTGGTATCCTTGTCATTTGCAATCGTCTTTTATTTTCCCTATTTAAAGCATGTTCAAAGTTCACAGTCTCTTCCCTCTGTGAACATAACTTCCTCAATAAACAAGCGGCCTGCTATCTGCATCTCCTTTCACACCATATTAGTGAATGGAGGCAGGAGCGTCTCTTATGTCCCCGGGCTATCACGCTGTGATAAGAGAACTGCTAAGCACTGGATGTCTTTATGTGCAGTCGGCACATGTGGATTATTTACAGGCTTTGGGGTTTCCTGCTGCTAAAGCCAGCTCAGAGTGTCTTCCAAATCCCAGCTCAAAGCAGCGCCACAGTCAGGTCGACGCTCAGCAGAATCTGTCACTGCTCCCTCTCCTCTGAGAGAACACCACATGTGTCTTTACTTTGTCTTTTTCACACAAATCACACCTACGTCTGATCACAAGGGCTAACAATAATTCATCAGCTGGAAATAGACTTGCACAAACATATGCATCTATATGTGTTTATCAAAATAGATCATAAGGTTGCTGCTTTCCACTAATACAAGAGCAAAAGAATGAAATGGTGTGTTAGAAGGATGTGGTGTAACTTTGGTAGAAGTAACCATTTGGGGTGTTTCCATGGGGACCCAGACCTGGGAGAGCCATGGAGTGTTGTTTGTTCAGGCCTATCAACACAGAGGCCTGTGCACTGCTCCAAGCGTCTGGCTGCCTCTCCACAGCTGGGGAAGACCTTGAACGTGAAATGGTTTCAAGCAGATTGCTCCTAATTGCTGGAAGATGTGCGAGCAGGTGTAACCGGATCCCTGCGGCCACTCGGAGAGTCGGAGGCGGAAGGAGGTCTGTGGGTTTGTGTGTAAGTGTGCGCGGCATATTTACTCAGCAGCCATCTTTATTAGGCAGCAGACACAGGGAGCAACAACACCTCTAATAGGTTAGCTCTTAATGCAGTCCCACTCAGACGACACGGGCCCTCTGGCTTTAGCCTCGGCCTCAGCGGGCAGCCGTGCTCATGGCCTAAATGTCAAGGTTATCTGCTTGACTTTGTGACTGATGGCATGCCTCAACCTTCCTGACATTTATCACCGCTGCTGTTCTTTTTGCTAACACAAGGTCCTTTGCTCTTTGGTGGGAACAATACACTTTAGTTTAACCAGCTTTCAAGCATTTATAATATAAGACACCAACAAATTATGATGAAAATAACTGAATTTATAAAATACTAGGACAATGGGAAGAGGTATAAGCTCAATACAAGGAATGTCAAAACTCTTCTTCACAGATGAGAAGTATCATGCTGCTTGTTGGTGAATCCTGTCAAGACCTTTATAAGAAAATCTCTTAGAAGAAAGATTTGGGAAGCATCATATTCGTGAACATTCTAGGCTTAGTGTCTTTTTAACCTTTGAAAAAGTACTCTGTAAAAAGTTGAAAGAATCACAAAAGATCTAACGTGAGCCAATAACTGCTTTATATTTGTTTAAAAGAGGACAGAGAATGCAAACTGACAGATAGTGGCCTCCAATAGAAGCTCATAGCAGTGATCTACATACATAAATTACACTGGCAGATTGTCTACATGATAGCATATAGTGTTCAAGGGCTGTCGACTATGCAAACACATAATAATGGGATTTGAATACTTGCCATTTTAATTGAAATGCATATCATTTTATATATTTTGATGAAGGCTGATTTTTAAACATAAGCTTCCAGAATCATGCCTATTTATATTAATTGCGTTTTTGTTCCCCTTGCGTCAGTGGTATTATCTGCAATGCAAAGTAGAAGTCTGCGATCCCTGTAAGTATATAATTAATGCCATTTCCAAAAAGCCACTCCATATGGAAAACAGGCCGTGACGCTCAAACCTTGCACATTTCAGGTCCTCACCACAACACACTCGTGTCTGTGTTTAGATTTTCAAACTAATTCATGTAGAATACATAAATAAATCAATGTTTTATACGTACTTCCAGCCATTAGATTCCCCCCCTTCGCTGTACTTTTCAGCTAATCCATTAATATTTATGACAACACTAAACACTTCAAATGTCCACATTAAAACTATGGTAAAAAAGTAACACAATTCAAAGTAATGTTGTTATCTAACTTTAAGAAATAGACTTCATATATTTAAGCATAGGCTTTTATGTTTTGAATGATGATGAATTGTTGACAATTCATTAAATTAGTGACTTGCAGACCTTTGATTGAATGGGCTAAAATCTAAAATAGCAAAGTGTCAAATAAATGACTTTGCCTTTCCACGGCAGTGATCTAGTCGGCTGGTTGTCCAGGGAAACCTCCCTCTCTTCCTCTTTGACCATAACAGGTAATGCAGCATTGATGGATGCCTTAAATGTGTAGAAGAAAAACAAGACCAAAGTTATTAAGTGTGAGTGGAGATAGAAGAGAGGAGGCCGAGCAAACGAGTGCAGACAGATGGAAAGAATGAGCAGACAAAGAGAGAGAGAGGAGAGTAAACCTGACCGAGTGTGCCGTTGGGGCTCTCCGAGCCTGGTACAGAGGCACCCCCCTCCTCTCGCCGCGGCCCCATCAGAGGTCAGCTCAGCTATGCGGGCCTGACAGCTTCCGTTTGCTGTGTGCTGTGCGTTTGTTTGGATTCCCTGCCATTGCTTAGCTAGCAGCTTAACAACAGATGGCTAAAGAAGGCCTTTATTCACACTGGTTCAGAACACAAAATCTCAGAACACAAGGGATGTACACAGCGGCAAACAGAGATCCGGCACACATGCAAATGACATGGGCGCTCAGAGTTGCACATGCAGCAAGTGGAAGCAGAGCAAATTGGTTTTAGCTAACAGCAAACATTTAATATCTTGCTTTTAAAATGCATGCAAACACACTAAGTGTGTTTACATGCACAGTCAAGGAGGCCATTTAATTTGACTGCAATCTTCGTCACAGCTCCAGACAGGAATAGATTTATAGGCCAAGGAGGGTTTGTTTAGCTGGCAAAGCCCCCATTTAAGAAAAGGACTTGGGCTTTTTGGGGTTTATTTACTGTCACAACCCATCACCCACTTTCAAGTTTAGAGTGAATTTGTAACCTTGTTAGACACAACCGCACACCTGCCCTCAAACAAGGAGGTTGCTGCTTTCACACTGCCCATGATGGACCCCATCTAAGGCACATAGGTGCTCAGACAACCAAACCCTGACAAATTTGTTTGCACTACTTTGAATTTTACCCTGCAAAGCACATTATGTTGAAAAAACACGATACAGAATTTGAAACATTAGATTTCCAACAGCATCAGTCAGCCTAAAACATTTGCGCATTTCCAAATCTTATTTTCCGCTGGCTAACACAATAAATCCTATTTTCTTGTAAACTGACTGGAGATGCATGAGGAAACACGAGCAACAGCAAATCGGCTGCATACACAGATGTCTTATTATGCCCAACAACTTCCTGAGATGATTCAATAAGCACGGCATTCCCAGCTCAGGCATTTCCGCCCCCTGCCATTATAAAATGAAGACGGTGTTTATTACAGCTTTAGTGTGGTGTAAACTCATAAACAGCCTCCCAGACTACAAGAGGAGC
>KN478137.1:0-19661 GCA_000787095.1 Periophthalmodon schlosseri | reverse complement strand
GTTATTTGGAGCTTTTGTTTTATGTAGTTCGCATTAACCCTTAGCACTCGGTCATAACATTCCTTGCAAGCTTATTGAATTGTAAAATCTATAAACTACAAGCATTAAAATAAATGCTGCTATAGTCAATAGTGCTTCACTTTTTCAAATATCATTTTGTATACGATTTGGTTCAGTAAGCAACCTTTACAGAAACGACCTGTTAGCAGGTAAAAGAATTAGTAGGGCTGGACAAATTGTAATTGATTTGAAATTGCAATTGAAATGGTTGCAAATCATAGAGCTTGTAGATACATTTATTGCCCTCTGCAGAGAACTTAATATCTTATAATTCAATTGGGTCTCATTGTGTATAAAACATGCCTATATTTGTGCATTTTGTCTATATTTTATTGGCATATAGGTCATTACTGCCCTAAAACAACGGCAGGGTTAAACCAGCATTAGAATTGGCTCTTCACTAAGGCAGTTGGAGGTTTACAACTGTGCATCATTGTACTGCCTCCACTGCCTTGAACTGTCCTGACCTCAGCCCTAACACATGATGATCTGTCCACGGAGAATTCCCAGTGTGAATGTGTGCAGCGAGAGTTCCTCTGAAGGAGAGGATTTTCTATAAATCACTGGCCGCTCCAATTGGCCATGGATTGAGTTGCAGCAGGGAGAGAGACAGCTCCCTGGGAATAGCAGTGTCTCTGTTGAAGTCATTCCAAGATGGGTAATATGATCCTATGCCGCCAGGAATAAAGAAAGGAATGAGAAAAAGAAAGAGAAAAAAATCTGATTGTTCCGACCATAAAGAGGTATAATATCCAGCAGGGTCTAGACACAGCTCCTGTCACACCAGACTGTAAAGTATTCCACGAATCTCTCCAGTAGGCAGATGATGTGACACAGTGTAGCTTCACTTTTGACAGGTTAGTTCAATTATTGTTTTAACGCAAAGTCGTTTGGTAATAGTTAACAAAATTATCAACATACACAACCAACATACTGCTGTATACAATAAAGCACCTGTATACTGTAATGCACCTTATTTATAATGCTATAGGATTGTTAAGTGTGATGTCACTTCCAGGTCCCAGTCAGGAAGTGACATCATCACTTAACAACTCTATGGCCGTGTCCCAATTCGACGGTTGCACGCTTCGTCGGGCGCATTTGAAGGGCACTTACGTAACTTCCGCCGTGACAAGGCCTGTCCCATTTCATGCACCCGACGAATGCGGCCGACAAATGTGCCCTGTGTTTCCATGGAGATCGGCCGTGAATGAAATGTGCATCCGAGCAGACTTCGCGCACTGCTATATCCCATCATGCACCGCACGTGACTTCTTCTACGGGAGAAACGAGGTATATTTTCTTAAAGTTATGTAGTACTAGCTACACCTAGAACATTATATTTGCCTATTGATATTCAAAGGGAAAGATTAATTCCTTACTTCATTCAATCTAAACAGAAATAAACGGCTGCGACGACGACACCTTGACTCTTCTTCTATGAAATAATAAAGAATTAAAAATAAAACTGTAATTATTTCAGTGTTCATTTTACACGTTTAGGTCATGAGTCAACAGCCGTATAGCTCATTAGTCAGTAGCCGTCACGGTTGCTAGGCGACGTAACGTAAGCAACGTAACGTAAGCGGACAGACAGCGGTTGAAGTACGATCCGTGCCGTAGGCCTGTCCCATTTCAGCACAGCTGGAGTAGTACCCTTTGTCGGCTGGGTACTTCGAACGGTACTTCGAAGTAAGCAACCGTCGAATTGGGACACGGCCGTCGTCTTCACTACTTCCTTGTTGGGCTTTTAATTAAATGTGCCTTATTGTGACAAAGGTAGATTATGAACTTTACGAGGGGTAAGATTAAAAAAGTTTCAACTCATTCTTACTCCCTTGAACTTACTGACTGTATTCCTCAATTATTGTCCATGTTGTCCATGCAGTTGAAAAAAAAGTTAGCAAACAACACAACTTCTACACTCTATACTATACATGCAAGACAAGGCCCCTGACAGGTTGCCTTCCAAATCAACAAATAAATATATAAACAGAGCTCAATGCATATAAGTTAAATGTTTATATAAATCACCAGTCTGATAATATTAACAAAAAGACAGCATAGTATAATGAACTAAAGATAGCACAAAATCCCCAAAGTATATGAACATGTTTTTTTTCCAACCTCAGCACAAATTGTGCAAATTTTGTGTAGCATAAAAGCAAGTTTCCAGTTAGGATCATTTGCATTGAAATACCCACAATATGTCACCAGCCTTCTATTACACACACGGGAATTATTTCATACAATAACCCAATGAACTGCCAAATAAGGCTCATTTTTCAACAATGGCCTCTTTTGGGGTGAGGCTGAGGCAGACATTCATTTTTACAGTGAACAGTGAAAGGTTATACAAACTAAAGTTGCCTCCATTTTAGTTGGTTTTATAGATCTAACAAAGAAAATGTATAAGGTAGTTTTTATGTACCAGACCAAAACCCTAAAACTAAAAAGGTAAGACAATGTGTAAACCACATAACACAACAGCATGTGACTTCAAAACATGCAAATGAAAATACTTCATTCCTAAAGAAATGGAAACACTTTCAATCTCAAAATTCATTCAACAGGTTTTGAGACTTAATATCAAAACATTTTTTACCAACCATTTGATCGCACCTTTCACATAAAACACTTGCTAACCTAATTACCTTAAGTATTAAATAATCTATTTTTTCTACTTACACTGCAATTGTTTTCTTACCAAAAGACGTTTTACCTTTATGTAGCCATATTCAATCACCTAAACCTCACTTAATGTGTGCCATTATTACCTTTAATGATTATATAAGAAATTATCATCTTATAAGACATGCAGACTCGGACGTGAATAGTCCAAAAAGTAAAGTGTGTGTGACAGAAGTGGCCCAAACAACAAGCACTGCAGGAACCAAGGGCACGCGGGCTATAGAGCTGCTGGGAGGGGGGAGGGGAGAGGGGGGAATGACAGACTGCTGTTCAACTCCATTAGCCGCTATGTGAGAGGGGTGCATCTAGCAGCACACGACCTGTGAAGAATCTTAGATCTCGCTCTATCTCAGAATGGGGATTGCCGCATTAATTCTAGGAAACTGTAATCTCTCAAGCAAATCAAATTACTCTCATTAAGCGCAAGAAGAAAACTGCCTCTGTAATAAGTATGTATAAAAAGTATTTATTACCAATAATCACCCCTTTAATATGAGCTAGCTTACAATGGCTTTTATTTTTGCTGATTAGGTTTAAAAATGGCGAAACAAGGAAGGGCACACACGGCGTGGATGGCGCACAAATACACAGGCGCGGGTACACAGCTCATGGAGTTTATGAGAGCGCTTGATACAGTGATTAAAGGGGAAGGGCTGAGGGATACTGTGCTCGGGGGCCTTGGAGAGGACGTGCCTCACCTAGTCATAAAAACACACCTCTGTCTTTAAGCCAGCACCAAAATGGCTCTCAGTGGGTTCACTCGGAGGTGAATCACTAAAGAATTTACATGCAAAGTAGAACGTGTCATCACCCAGACACTGGCACATGTACAGTAGTGCTGCGTTGGAAGTTGGCTCACACTCAAAGTCCAGTTGGTGAGGCTGACCCGGGACATGCAGTATTAAAACAACTCTATTTTTAACACACACACACCAAGGCGGTTCAAGTTTTTCCACATCTATGTTTATTGCATATGAGTCACAATGCAGAAACTTTCTGCTAAAGAAACAAGGACTAGTTGTTGCATTTGATTTTTATGACAAAATGTTACATTTAAGTTTACTGAAGCAGTTGAAAACGATTTATTGCCATTGTTAGTGAACAAAATTCACAAAGAGACTTGCTTCAGTGATATGGTGTAACATAATGCATACTATAATATCCGTAAAATAAGGTATATTGTATGAAGTAGGCGGGAAGTAATTTATTCATACACACACCCACAAATACACGCAAAAATTTGCTTTGTACATATATTTTTCTATCAATGAGTGTAACTGCAATATTGTACGCAAACACGATGACTCTTGAAAAAGGTGAAATCTTTGCTCTCATGCCAGGATGTGACATCATTCCAGATGTGAAACTGCTCTGCTGGTAAATGAAATAGACACATATTATCACAGGCTTCCAGTATTTGATTCTTTATTTACACCAATTAATTACATCTGAAAAGCACAAAGACACCCACCAACAACATGTGGCAACAGGGGACGAAACAAAGATGATTTTTGTCGACAAAATCAATTAGGATTAGGGATCAGTAGGTCATTCATTTGCCACTTCAGCATAATTACCTGTTTTCCTTCCCCTCATTTACTTCTTTATTCATCTGGGACACTATCGTCGCGCCAAACCCAAAAGAATACACTTTTTGTGATTATTCAAATTAAACAACCATCCCTGGGAGACAATGCGGCAAGGCTAATGTGGTCTAAAAACAAACTTCCCTGGAGCGAAATGAGGCTATTCTATTAGCGATCAGCCTACATAAGGATCCTTTTCAATTTGACTCGTCTCATCAGTAAATAAATAATAAACTTGAAAACGCATACCAATTGAAGGGAGCCGTATGAATTATGATTTTGTCATATGACCTCAATCAGGTAGGAGCATTTGGCAAGAGAACAGGTTAGAACAGCAATGTTACCCTGTGGCTACAAATTACTGCTGGTTCTAGGACTGTCGATCAAAGAGTAGCATCCACTTAAAATGATTCATTGGAGGGGATGGGAAGAGGAGGGACCACTACTTACTGTACGTGTTCTTTTCGAACTTTGTTGGAAGTCGTGAACACTTTCAAAAAACTTGTGCGGTTTTGAGGAGGTGTGCAACAGACAGAAGAATTTATCAGCTGTAACACATAAAAGCGAGACTGGTTAGCATGTCTGCGCTATATCCCATTAACACTTTGTAAACAACCACCCATAAAGATAATTATTTTGATTGCTAGACTCTTGCAAGGTTTTCCTTCCTTTTGCTCTCCTCAACATCTGTTTAAAATATGGGGCAACTTGGAATCCTGGCAGCTGCAAAGGTGGTTAAAAAAGAACTACACACACATGCATGTATAAATATATAGCCGTGGTGGGTAACTTATTTTCCCTTCCTTCAAAGTTTTTTTTTTTTCTTTTTCTTTCTGCTCCGGTGGTGGTGAGTTGGCGGAAAGGCGAAAGGCTTCCCACATCGCACCTGCCGGGAAGTGATCTGCTTCTCTCCAACCGTGCACAAAAACCACTGGGATAGGCCAGGACATGCAGTTTGCAATAAGAGTGTCATGATAGAAAGCGGAGCCTCACTATGCTAAACATATAAATGTACTTAATGCTACCATTGGATGTTCAAATGTTTTAAAAAACAAATATCATAAAGGGTAAAGAGTAAAGAATGCATTACTTACACTTAATTTAGGTAAAACTGTATTCAGGTGGAAGTGTGTGGCTTAGAGGTTTGTGCCTAGGTTGTGCAATAAAGAACTGCATATTGAATTATCACTATCAGATCTCAAAGTCCTACAAACAAAAATATCCTGTGTTTTATGACCTGTAGTTCATGCATTCGTTTAGTGTTTCATATTTCAACCATTCCTCAAGTGTTAATGTTCCTGATTGTATTTAAGGTTAGGCATTGGAAGCAGATTTTACTTGAGCCTAAACCCTTTTGGTCTGTCATGATTCAACTTAGGCTGTTGTGTATATCCTTGTCGTGCTGCAAATGAATGAATAAACTACTATTACTATTACTAAACTACTACTACTACTACTACTGCTACTACTAAATGTGCACTGTAAACAGAATCCTGATCTAATCACAATACTTGTCAGAAAAATTGCAATAAATATTTTTGCCAAACTCCAAGTGTCCGTGCACCCCTATGTACTAGTTTAGTCGTGGCGCAGACAGAGAGCAGACACATGATGGAGTACAGGAGATTGCGATAATTGCCAGAGATGGGGCTTGCGCCGAGTCCCCTGTCCTCTCACCGTCAAATCCCAGTGGCCCCGTTTTCAATTTAACACAAGGCTTGACCAAATTCACTCAGAGCTGGACAAAGGCACATCTCTGACACTTTCACATTATAGCCATTGCATTGGTCTGATTACACCTCTCCTCTCCTGCCTGTCCCCCCACTGTACGGTAACAAGAGAGGGGTGTCCGTATCCTGTCTCTGTCCTTCCATTCCAAATCAACCACAAATAACTCACAGCTTTCTGCCGCCTATCTTGATTTCACTACGCCAGATAAGGGCACCATTTATTGTTTTCATTGATCTTGAGTGCTAAGACCGAGAGCAGCGCATTACTCCCAGATCGAGATAAATACACCACAAATGGCTAATTCAATCCGTCTTCCGTGCCGGTTGATGTTTTGAAGAGAGGGTGAGTATCAAAAGATTGCATGGTGAAACTGGAGTCTGCCTCTCTGATACCGACAAGAGACCTCATCAAATTGAGGAGGAAAAAGCTGAGTGTAACTGGAGTCGCGGATCCCTTCGGAGGAACACTAAAGCGATACATTACAGGAGTCTTAAATATGAAATATGATGGGAATCCTTGGAGATGATGCGACAATGGCATGTTTGACATGGTGGACTTACTCTCAGTGTTTATTGTATGGAGACAGGTATTACTCAAAATAGAACAGGGTGCAGCACTATTCCATTATCATTCGGAGTAACATAATTTTGTTTTTGAGCTGGAACATTGCAATAGTCAACAGCCCCAAAAATATCTATATAGTTAGCATCTTATACATTGTATGTAATCAATGCCGCAATGTGATGAATAAATAGTTCATGTCAGGTAAATGTAAAGGGCTTTATATTCTATCCAAAGAAATGTGTAACATAGTGTCTTGCACTGCTGTGACTGTATACACCATCACTGTGAATAAATCACATTTCAGTGATAGGGCACCTCGAAAGCAGAGATGGTCCTATATGGACTTTTTTAATCCGATACTGATATCCAGTATTTGGCTTGGTACTGTGGCCGATAACCAATATTTCACTTTAAAAATCCATTCCATGGTCCACATTTATTTATCTTAAGTTGAAGTAAAGATCACAAATTAACTTTTCACTTTTGTAAAAATAATAATATGTATTTATCTGGGATATAAATTCATTTGTTACATGTTTGTGTTAACATACAGCCATATATTTAGCTTACTTTCCGTTCTATTTCTGTTTTAACTCATAAGTCTGTTCAAAAAGACAAATCTGATGCACTGAGGACAAATTGTAAACGACACGTGGGCACACAGAGACTGGGGCAACGAAGCAGAAGTTTGTGCCAAATCTGCTCATTTTTTCAATACCGGACAATATCAGTATTGGAATCGATATATTGTCCATCGCTACACAATAGCAAGCAAATATCACACAATAATAATCATATTTTTTAAGGGTTGCCATCAAAAACTATTTCAACACAATACCTTCCATGTAGCACAAGTGTGTTGTTCAGTAATGACCCCAATAGCATAGGGACAGAAGATGCATGGCTGCTGTGTGGAGGTCGGGAGCAGAGTATTTACTGATGTGGTTATCTTGTCCTATGACAGGCAGGATCACTCCATCAGCTCCACGACAGCCACGCTCGGGCAAGCATTACACGCACATACTTCTGGGGTAGGAAGCGTCAGACAAGCCAAATCTGATCAACAAATGCAGTTCTCCTGTGCAGCAGCTATCGCAGATGAAGATGATATTATGTAGAAGTGAGCAAAGTGACTGAGACAGCGGCGTAAGGAGAAACAGGGGAACCTCCTGGAAGGCTCCCGATGTCTGGCAACTGCAACACAAACTGATGACACACAGATAGTTTAGACTAAGACGCATGTGTTTCTCTCCCTTAGTAGATCAGAGAGCCTGCATTTAAATTCAGCAGTCATACTCACATTAATTATCAAAAACCTGAAGAAAAAAAGAAATAACTACTCTGTCCGGTGAAGTTACATACCAATTAAAAATACAATTGTGGCCACGTCCAGCTGCATATCTAATGATGCCTTTTAAAAGTTAGTGACATGCACATGTTATTAAAAGGTTCAAGAAATTTGCATTTGGGGAAAATAAATATACTGTTGAGTGTGCAGATAAGAGCTCAGTAATTAGGAGCTAGCATGGCGCTGCTGGAAAACATTTGAAGAATAAACCTGGACTCGTTTGCTTCTTTCCCTGTTGCCCTACAGATATTTTACATTATTCAATCCAAAATACCATCTTTCTGATTCTAACTTTTCTTTTGCATGTTAATGTTTAATAGGAGCCCCTGGCTATCTTTGGGCACAATTATTAGATATCTGCAGAGAGAAATTGAAAAATTAATCATACTCTCAATTTGGTTCCTCTCTGATCCATTGGATGTGACTCTTTAAGCTCTAGTTTGCTCTGCTGTCACCAACACCATCAAAACACAATCATAAGGCTGGTTATGGCCTGCATGTAATTAACTGATTATTTATACTTTGGCAGCTGTCCCAGAGAACAACAACAACACAGATAAGCCTGTTGAAAGTTACTTCGACCAAATCGTTTTCCAAGTAGTACATGATACCGATTGAGTAATGTGCAGGAAGGATTAGACACAAATAATACAATCTGTACTTCACTTTAACACCTTTGAAAGTGTTGCGGTTCTGCTTCATAGCGGCATCTGGTGGGAAAAGTGCAGACTGCAACTTCTCATTCCTCTTCTCCTGTACATTTGGATATTTCTATGATTTCCTTACTGACTGTATTGAAGTGAAAAGGGAAATTCAAATGATTATAATAGCACGCTTGGTGCAATACAGTATAAAAGAGCAGTAAAAATGAGTTGTATGTTGGAGTGACACAGCAGGACCCCACATGAGAGCTCTCAGTGTGAGCCTGCTTCAGCCTGTGCCTCCTCTCTGCACAACAGTGTCTATAACATCTGCCCAGCAGCAGCACTGCAGCCCTTTGTCCACTTTCTGTCTCCTAAGGCATGTCATCCAGCTTTAATCAACCAGAAAATGGTCATAAATATTTCTTTCTGCTAGATTTCACATCCACATTTCACACGGGGACATGATATTTCCCCTCCTACCTCCGGGGAGCACCTAATGCAAAAAACACTTACTTTTATTCAAGGCTCATGTTCCTTCAGTCAAACGCACAACATATTCAGAGGAAAAAAACAGAGTGGTGGGGGAGAAGAGGGGGGCCACATAAAGGACTGTCTTATTTCCTGTGCCATTTGCGAGCTAGATGCTCTCAGCGCCATCCCATTACATCATGTCAGAGATTGTAAACAAGCAAATAACAACAGTGCATCAGAGACCACACTGAGAGAGGGCCAGCGGAGCATTCTGCTGCCTCCCACCTACACAAAACATTTGTTTTTATTGTCCATTTAAATAATATTGTTCTTTTTTATTCTACACAAGAAAAGGTTAGCCTAGGATTTATCCGAACTATTGTCGGTGGACAGGCTAAGTATTTATGGCACGTGTCACTCACAGGATGCAGGGGTGCCATCATAGTTATTTATGATGCCACATCCCATCATGGCATATCATTCTCTAAATGGTACACAGCAATTCACCAGTGAATACTGACCTGGGCCATTTTTCTCTCAAATAGAGGCCATGTCAGCGCTGAACGCACAGGGAGTAGTTATTAATCACTCATATACACTTTGATGGGTGAAGACACGTCAAACAATCAAATTCACTCCAAGAGACATATACACTGTGTGCCTGTCAATGCATATTTACTTTAATGAAGGCTCATTTGATCACCAGGCACTGGTTATTTATCACATCCCGCACTGGCAAAATGACCATCCAATTTTCTTTTCTATCATAGGTGTGGCAAAGGAGCATGTGGTAAATAACACAAGTGCTGCCACAATACAGTTAGTGTATACAGTAACATGTTTTCCTTTAACATGTTTTCAAATGTTCAGGTTACCAAAAACCCATTTCCAGGGCTGCTGCTGATTTATGTTTTACATGAAACATGCTATATGTACCTAAAGTGTTTTTAAGGCACAAATCATATATCGTAAAAGGATGAAGAAAACAACTATTCTTATGCCACAAATGCAGAGATAAAACCGACTCTTGCTGCCCATTGCTGCAACCAGAGGAAGCATGATTCAAAGAAATGATTAAAAATCAATTCATTGGGTGATTATGTGTGATGCAAGAATATATTATGGAAGAATGTACTGTAACTGTGGTGTTTAAGGGAGGGTTACAGTTGAAGCACAATAGTTACATTCAAATGTGTTGAACAATAAACAAAACATTTTTCCATAAGTTCTTTTTTATACTGTACAAAACGCTCACATATGTATTTGTTAAACCCTGTGGACTGGTTCCATGGGGCTGTCTCAGAGGAACAAATGTCTATTTACTTAGCTGTAACAAACAGCAGCAGGTGGAAAACAGGCATTTAGCGTCTCTAACCCATCAGCCTTTAAAGGCTCCCTGTTCCCATGTCAACCAGTCTGGCCAGAGCCTCCAAACTGACACCAAGAATGAACACTCATGTCTATTACCCACACTACGCCAAGCCATTATGAATAAGATATAACAGGCTGAGCTGCGACAGGGTTTTCACATTAGATTGGCTGCGCTGGGGATGCCCTCCATGCATCTGTGCATGCAGGAGTGAGACTCGGTATATAAACAGTATAAAAAACACTAATAAAAAATAAACTTTATACAAACATCTGAAATGATGCCTAATCTGCAACATGCATTACCGAAACAAATAAGTGTTTTAGGAAGCGACAGGCCTGGTTTCAATTTCAATAGCTCATTTAACCCTTATCTGGCCAAATCCTTAGGGTCCATTCTCTGTTAATTGGATCTACATTGCTCCAGCATTGGGGGTGTTAACAAGCGCAGCCTATGAATATTAATTACCCTGAAGTTTTGCTGCACAGGAAAGACTTACTGATACATATTAATTCAATGAAGTTTTTTAAAGTAGTGCTCTCATTAAAAATGAATGGGCCTAGCGCTTGAGTGTTTCCCCAAGAGGAATTGTGCATCCTTAAGTCTATCCCTAATAAATTGGGTCAAAATGAAGGATAGCTTGTGCTTAAGATGGCATTATTATTATTCACCAAAATGTAAACATCCCAGTGGCATGAGGAAAGGCTTGTTATTCAAACACTGTTGTGACAATGGACATTAAAGCCAGTTCTGTACTTTCCCGGCCCTAATCTCCAGAGGCTCTGTTAAAATGGTTACTTATTTACAACGCTAAACACACAACTTGCGCAGCTAAACAGTGCAAAATGACTCACAGTTGGCCCTGTGTCTGAGCTCCTGTGTGGGACCTGTTAAAGTTATTTGTTTCATTTACAAAAAATACAGCATAGAAAACAATGTAACCACACACAAGCACAAAATGGTACAAATATTTGTACCAATAAATAAATTAACTAGTAATGTCAAGTACAACATGTATTTATAGTCACAAACGACATTGGAAGCTTTGATACAGGGCTGGTTTCACTCAAACTAATCTCACTTATTAGAGATATTATCAGATGCAAATACAAAGTTGTTTACAATAATACATCTAAATAGTTATATAAAGCTGATGTGACAGTGGCTCAGTCAATAAGAACTCCCCTCTAACCATGAGGCTAACTGGTTAAAAATTTCCATTAATATGAAATGTTCTGGGCTAGACACTTTCCTTACATCCCTCCCATTATGTGGACTGCATTCATATTTTTTTTTTCTATAGATGACAAGTATGGGGACAATAATTGCAGTATTTAAAGTAAAATCAAAGAAGAAAACAACAGAAAAGCTAACAATAGTTAGTAGCTACAGCTAATACAGAAAGCCAGGCTTGTTTTGAACAGTTTATATAAATACTCTTAATGCACTGCAATTTACTTTGTGGAAAATCAACTGACCCAGAAATTTCACTATGACAAATGTTACATGAAAACTACTTCTCACTTAAAAGAATAATTCCCCAATGCAAATGCAAGACAACATAGATGAATTAGTATTGAATAGCACTACAGTAATTAATAGTGTTAAATATTTTGGGAAGCATATTGTCATGTATTTTATAAGGCCCAGGGCACATAGTATAACATGGTGCCCTCTTGTGCAGTTGTTGTCCTGCTTTAAATAAAACATACAGAGTGCATTAGTCCTGTGGCTTCTCTCTAAGCCGTTTAATACAGACCCAAAGCAGACCGGTCCCCAGTCTGCCTCCAGCCAGCTGCTGTGGACACCTGCTCCTGAGTTTAGAGTCGCCCACAAAAACACACATACAGCCCATCAAAGTCCATCCGGGTGCCGCACAATGAGACCACTTCACTCCTAATGATACCAGCATGTACAGTTCTTGCATCATTTACATTACACACGTCAGGCACTAGGGTGTATCCAAATATGTACTTTTTCCATCATGCTTAGGGCAACAAGGAGGAGCATAGAAGGACAGTATTTGTAATACCGTTTGGACAATTAGGAGCAGAATTAAAAAAAAAACAAAAAAACTATATGTATACATGGGTTCCATGGATGATATGCACTTAGTCGTTCTGCTGTATATAGCATATAGGGACAAGCAATATGACAAAAAATGTATATAACAATTTCACTGTGATTGGTTAACTCCAACTGTCTCTCACTCAGAGTCTTACAGAAACTAACCAATAGGAGAAGTGGGTTGGAAAAAGTGTCTGTGTTTGCACAAACAGCTGCATTAAGTAAAGAAATAGTGAATAACATATTGTCCTAGGGATGAGACCATGATTTTTATCACCATATTGCTCAGCTCTAGCTTATCAGTTGTTTTAACGTATGTGGTGCTATGCTAACTCTAGGTCAACATATGAACAGTGCCGTAAGCGCTGTAGTTTTTGTAGCAGTATTCTCCAGCCCTATATTTTGTTGTCATTTTGTGTGTGTACTGTGCAATGATTTGATGCATTGGGTGTCTGTACGTTTCCATGTGTTGCCTCTGGTCACCACCCTGTCTGGGGAATCCCCCTCCTGCTGCCCACATCAGCTCAGAGTGTAAACAGGATGTAGAGCCGAGCAACAGTCAACTATTTTAAACTCCAGCGCACAACCTGTGGCCCATCTCCTCCCAGTCGAGTGGAGGAGCAGCAGCTGGAGGTAGACTCAACAAAATGGATGACTTCATAGCCCCGACTGTCCTGGAAGGCGTCCATAAGACAAAGGAGAGATGCTGGGTGGCTTACCTGCTAAAAGCACACTAACAAAACAGTGGTGACAGGAGCGCATGAAAAGTTGCACCTAGACTAAACAGATTGGAAAGATAAAAAATAAATGAAACTGCAGAGGTAACAAATGTACAGTACATGAGTACAGTCTTTGTTTTACACTGTATTTGAGGTCATTTGTCCCACCAGTGGATAAACCTTATTATATGGTCTTGATTGTTGAAAGTTTAGTAATTCTACCCACATAAAAGCAAAAATAAGGCAGACAAGATATAAGAGGAGTGGCTTAAAAGTGCACTATGTTACTCTTTTGATAGTGGGTTCACCACCTGCTTGTCTCTATGCAAATGTTGCATTGCGTTCTACAGTATGGCATTAAAGTTATCTAGCATCATACCACATCACTCAGATCTGTGGAGATTGGACCCCACTCACAGTAAGAATGGATGTTCTATGCGTACTCCTATTGTAACAATGACACTTTCTATTGTTATGATTATAAGTAAATATGTTTAACATACCAAAACAAAATAGATTTCAACATCACAAAAAGACTACAAACAGGGCTTTAGGATTCTATACTGCCTGTGTTCTTTCTACTTTAATAATTATTTTCCTTCTTTTTGACGTAGCAGCACATCACTGTTCAATTTTCACCTCCATCTGTGTGATTATTAATCAGATCACACATCAATTGCCAGAAACAGCGCAGAAATCCAGCCTGTAATAAAACTGTCATGTGCTGTGGTATAAAGACAGATGTTGCCAGTTGTGTGATAACATAATTAAACTGTTCTGTGAGGGATTCCATAAAATTATTCAAATTGGACGAGCACTATCATTTTACCAATAAAGCAATTTAGGGCAATATGCAGTGTCATAACACTGATGTTATCCTCTCCGCCAGATTTCCAATAAGTTGCCGGGTGTGTGTGGCCTCTTGTGACAATATGAACAGCCGACAGGAGGATACCTGAGAGCTGCTGGTGATAAAGCCCTATGGAAGACAGAGTGTTTCTACAATGTAAAGAATATGAGCGTACACAGACAATCATCATTCCTTATATTTCAATAATTATGAAAACAGCAAATAAACCAGGGCTGTGATCCAACACTGGAGCTCTAGAAATCACACATTTAACACAAAATATTGGTGGTCACGAAAATGAAAATTGAAAAAGAGTGATTATTTCAAAACAATACTAACTACTTAATATTCAATAATATAATAATTCTCAAAATATCACGTTGGTTGAAGCCTGCAAACACTCTGTTCTCTTGTCCTGTTAACAGTTAACAATTTTGAGGCCATTACTAAAACTTATATACTATGTTTGTATACTATAAAAAAGCCCTAAAAAAAATCCAAAATTTAGGAATCTGGTAAGACAGAAGAAGCATCAAACCAGTGGTAAAACAAACCAAACCCATAAATAAATGATTAAATACACTTGACCTTGGTTGGAAATGTGCAGTTCTATCCTTTTCATCATTTCACGTCCCTCACTCCACACTTGGACAAATGTTGTGAAAAAGACCCTTTTCTCCTCCTATGTGTCTTACTAATAGAGATGCTTAAATTGAGCTTATGGTCCACTTCCCTCAAATCTAACTGGCCCACAAGATGAATTCCCCTGTCAGAATCAAGATGATCAAACACATTACAATTATTTCATCCCCCATCTTTATTAATGAGCACTGTCTTTCATACTTATGTTCCGTAATAAGAATAAATGATATGTCAGTGCCAGGTTTGTTGTTCGCACTCACTCAGGGCTCTCCCTTGAGGATTTATCAATTGATTTTTGCATCACCTGAAAGAACAGCTCAGATCTATTGAGTAGAACAAAGAATGCTGCGAAAACATCAACGTGCCAGTTAGGCTTGTGTTAGCGTATGCCGCAAATAAAACGGGGAATGCCACAAAAGTAAAAAGTTATTGAGTAATTGAGTGAAGATTGTAATACCCTGGGGACAATTAACATGATTCATGGTGCATGAGTGAAAATCCTGGTTTAGTCTAATGGGAGAATAAAAGACTACTGAGGTAAGCAGCCAATCAGAGGCTGGCGTCAGAGAGTGAGACGCACCGCTTGCCATTCATCAAAAGCAACAATTTATATGGCCCAGTCAATGCCAAGCCCACAACAAAGAAAATAAACTAAATATACAGCAAGGAAAGCATTGTTTCCAAATGAGAATACTATTCATCCACTTGGATAGAACCAGTTCCACCCACTTTGGGCCATAGGCAGGGCAAAATCTGGACAGTGCCAAAAAGTAATTCAGTGGAAGACACTTGTTCTTAAGATTGCTAGTTGGCTGTACAACCTACCACGTCCTTGGTGAGAAGGAAAAGTAGTATAAACAAAACTTATACATTTACATCAAATGTGGGAGGATAAAGCTTGGCCAAGCCAATATTGGCGTTAGGTGCGGTACCCCATACACAAAGGGCAATTTTCAGTGTATTACCAAATTTGCAGCCATACCTGTTTCTCAATGCTCGTCTGGTCACAGAAGCTAAGCAAGGCCAGGCCTGGTTAGAACTTAGATGGGAGACTGCTGAGAATGCCAGGGTGCAGTGGGACATCAATCAATGTCTCTAATGGAAGCTGTTGGTGTGTCCTTATGCAAGACATAGCAAAAGCCAATGGTAAATCTGTCAACTGGACAGAGCGTTGTAGGAGTGTGGCTTATACAAGACACTTCACACGTTGCCTAGTATAAATGAGAGATTGGCAGCCTTGCTTCTGTCAGTCTACACTAAGGGCAGCTGTGGCTGCAATTGTAGTGTATCACTACCGAGTGTGGAGTGAATGAATAAGGCACTGTAAAGTCCTTTGGGTAGTCCTTTGGGTATCTCATGTGTGTAACTGCTTTCTTTCTGCTTGACTTAAAGCAGTGCCTGGATGGCTGTCTCCATTTTAGCAAAAAGGCTTCATTGCCATCACCCTTCTTACTGTCAAGTGTACATCCGTGACACCCCCTCCTCACGTCCCTCTGACTCACATTCATCACAGTTGTAACGCTGTTGTCTTTGCAGAGCTGATCCCAATGTGCCCCTGGCCAGGAATGAAGGAAAAGTCAACAGGAATTAAGTTTCAGTGCAACTGTTTACTCAACTGTGGCCTGCAGTTAGTGAAATTTTATCCATGGTTTTGTGTGACTACTGCTGTAATGAATTCAGTATGGCTGTGATTTTCTCACTGACGACATGCTTCTCTTGAGCTGGAAAAAGATGGTTCGGAGGTGGGGTTTTTGGCCTGGGCTGTGGGATGAGGAGAAGATTTTGGAGCGGCCTAAAGTCTGTACTATGGAGCTGGGTGTTACTGCCTGGGACTAACTGATGGAGATTTAGTCTGTACAAAGACTACGTTATAAAATAAACTGAGAAGCTAAACAAAGACTGCCACCAACATATTTATGCAGGCCTTAAACATGAATTTAGAATGCAAAGGGGTCTGTTTCCTTTGTTTTAAGCAGTGGCAGTGTGGCTGAGCTAGGCTGATGGATGTGCTATGACAACAGACAGCAGCAAAGAGCCTGTGCATCATCAGACAACAGCTCATGACAACAGCCCAGCCGTCCTGTCGGATTGGCCCAGATAGCACCAGACACACTGATCTTTTCAGTGTTGTTTCCTTAAACACACTGTTGTGCGCCACACATAATGCTGACACTAACAAGAAAAGCTTGTCTGTTTGCTTCAAGTCCAAGATGCTTAAAGTGTTTAGGCGTCTTCAGCAATAATGCCCTTGTGCATCTCCACAACACATCCGCTAATAGGGCAGAGCATGGCATTAGCAGGAGTTTGAGGAGTGTTTACAACAGGTCCGGGACAATGCTATCGTCCTATTGGTCGTTCCACTTTCTTCTGTGTCCACAACATCCTGTGGCACCTACACTTTTAACACACGTCCGAACAGAATAATGAATATTTTACAGGAATGCAGATGCAGCGTGCTGTTATAAACACATCCACAGCTAAAGACAATCAGAGAGAGAGAGCACTTCCCAGTGTTTAAATATTAAAATAGCGCCCCAATATACATAAATAATAATAATGATAATGTGTTTATGTACTCGGTGTACTGGACTAGTAATGAAATATTAAGTGGCACTTTCAAAGTGCTTGGGCGTGCGGTTGACGTGCTTTAATGAACTGCAGACAGGTGTGAAGGGCCTACCTGGTGGTGCTGGAGATGCAGGAGGTCGGCTGTAGTCACCTCTGCTGATGGCGGGGAGCTGTCAGGCCGCCCCTCTCTGGACCCCCCTTCTGCACTCGATGCTCCATTTTGATTGGCCTGTCCATTGCTCATCGCCTCCGTCCTAGATTCTTGCATCATGACTTAAAAGCCTGGGAGAAGATGCAGAGAGAGAAAAAACAGAGACAAGAAGAAAAAGATGGGTGAAACAGCTGTTAAAACACACAACTATGAGGTCGCATTTCAACTGTGGGCCAAACTGTAAACATCTGTCATACACTTCCCACACAATTTCACTTTTATTGCAGATTTGGGCTCTGGTTTGTATTTGTTTGCTTGTGTGCAATGAGGCAAATATACATGAATACGATACAGCGGGCCTCTTCTCCGCAGGCTAATCAACTGCTCTCTTTGTTTCCCTTTTTTACAGTGCGGTTCTCTGACAAATAGAGTTTATATTTGTTTGTTTTGTTCATTACAGGAGGAACATGTGGAAAGGGTGGGGGTATGGCACGCACTAGGAAAGGAACCCAACCTGGACCGAGTGAGCGCAGAGAAGCCCAAGAAAACAGTGGACCTCCAAAACAAAACACTTTCTATGGAAATGGATATATTTACTCGCACAAGCTCCCAGAAGAATCCCGGCAGAATGGGTTTTTAATGGGAAACAGGGAGACTGTGTGAGGCCTGCCAAAGGATCTCCATGAGAAACATCCAAGCGAAAAACAGGCAAGTCCTCCAGGGATGCTCAATTAACACCAAAACACAGGTCTCGATATAAACAAGGCTTTTGAGTTATAAAAAATGTTGTCTTTCATAACTACATCCTCCTCCTAAAAGATAATATACAAGCCCCAACAGTGACCATTTGCTGCATACTATTTTTGGTTTGTGTGACCAGGATTATAGCCTTTTAAAAATCTGGGAGTATAACTTAAATTTCGTCTTATTCAAAGGGTTACTGTCAACTGATATATTCTGTTGGTACTGTGAAGTGCGTTCAGTAGGGCTGTAAGATTAATCGCTCGAATCGAAATCGCAATTTCAATGCATGCAGTTAGCAAATCGCAAAGGCTGCATAATTTCCTCCACAAACAACAAAATATCCTGCTAACTCTGTAGTTTTGATCTACACAAACATGTTCTCTAATGTGATTCTTGTATTAGTTCTTGTATTCCACAACAGTTTGTTGATATTTCAGTCTTTTTGAAACATTAGTCAATTCTTCTGGATATGTTTAAAATGTGAACGTTGAACATGATCCTATTAATAAAATATAAATAGCAAATCTAACCACAATTGCAATTCTTGGCAGAAATATTGCAATTAAATTTTCTTCCCAAATTTTTCAGCTGTAGCATTAAATCAGATGCTGCAAAAAAGGCCATAAATGCCTTAAATGTAACAATGGATATTAAGAAAAGATTTCCACATTATGTCAAATAAAGAAAGAGCAATATACTTTTGTGATGCAATGTCAATATATTTATGTACAATTGCGACATAACACCTCTTTGTGGAAGGACAGTATACTGAGAGTTCAGCAATGCTATAAAGCTATTCCTTCATCAAAACATGTCTGTAGTAGTATCATTATGAATGTTTGATGTTTAAAGATTAATGCCAAAGGTAATCACTATAAAAGCTGAATTTAATAAAATATGTAAACTGCATAGGACAGGCATTGTCTAACACTCCTCTTTCAAAGGATGGCTGCTGGTGACACACTGCACACTATCGGTGTCTGTAGCGCTCAAATCAAACTGATGATTTACATCTATTGTGCGTGGGATGCCAGCCTCTTCAGTGCATGGCGTCTAGCCTCCCAATTCCAGGGTGGTTAATGAAGCTGACCAAGTCGGGCAGAAGCAAATTAACTTGGCTGATTAATTATTTATATGAAGCAGAATAAATGCCTTTAAAACACAGGGCCTCATCAAGAAAGAAGGTGAAAATGGAACTAAATGCAGATTTATGGGCTGGGCTTTTAGCCTTGTAATGGGAGGGTCATGCCAGTTAATAGTGCTCAAATACATAGGCAGTGTCTCAAGAGACCCAGGTCTAAACAAGATGCAGACACCACAGGGACACACACTCACACTGACAGATAGGAAATTGAGGTTGACAACTTGTCACTTAAGGATATTTACAGAGCCTGGTGAGATAATATTCAAGAAATGGCTTTATTTAAAAAAAAAATATATCTATATCTATATCTAT
>KN478135.1:42694-90691 GCA_000787095.1 Periophthalmodon schlosseri | reverse complement strand
AAATTTTTGTATTGTGACAACACTACAATGGAATATATATATGATTATGAAGTGTAATAAAATGGAAATATTGCTTTGCTTGGAATGTTCCACAGTCTAGCATTTCACCCAGTTATTGAATTAAAGGTGTTTGACCGCTAAAGATGCATTTAATACTATAGTGTGGAATGTTTTTGTTTGCCATTGTGGGACTAAAATAAAGGCAAAATATACTGTGCTTTTAATCTTCTTATAACCATTTGTTTCCTTATTATCTTATTCATGCTTGCTTGAATAATCCTGTATTGTCCTGCATTTGAGGCTTGAGTGCCCTGAAAATTCGTTTTCCACCCACCCCCTATCCCCGCCCCCATCCCTGTACTTAGTTGCAATTATTTGTTGATGTTGCCAAGACCCTGGGTGATACATGAGGGTTTTTAAAATGTCTTACCCACAAAAATAAAAGCATTATTCTCCTTGGTTACAACACCAATCCGCTGCTTATTATGGTGAAATGCCATTATGAACATGTGGGGCCTATCTGTTCTGCAGTTTCAGCAGGGACTCAGTGGTCCCATTTCTATTATCCAGATCTATATTGCAGTTTACAACGAACAAAACGTAAAATAACGTTATAATGTATAATACGTCATCTTTAACGTGAACTAGAGGATAAAATCGTACCTGTCTAGGAGATGCTCGGCTAGTTCGGCGTCCAGTGTAAAGCCGAGCTTTAAGCGCAGCTCCCTCCACCTCGGGTACGACTTGAGCACGTTCACGCGGGTTTTGTATCGGTGTCGGTCCCGTTCACGTTTTGCACATTTCGCCTTTTCGCTCAGTCGTTTTTTCGGTTTAACGGATGGCTCGATACGCGTTCGTTCGCTCGGAGGCAGAGCCCAAATGGGGAGAGCCTGTAGAGCCACAGTGCAATTTCGGATCTCTGCGCTGGACGCCATGTTTTTGTGAATGTTTTCTTTGAGAGCAGCGCGCCTTCCTCTGGTGATACGAGGGATTTCCAGTGCATTTCTTCCATGGACTTGCTTAAAACTTGCTTTTAGTTACTGGTGCTAATCAATCAATAATCAGTAAGCAGGGTTTCCCATTAAAGGTGCACTATGTAACTTTCCTGCCTCTCTCCATGGGGATGTTATTGCATTGTCTAGTATGATTTAATTACAGAAACCCAAAAACATGTATTTCTACAGTGAGCAGGGTCACCTCTCCATAGATCTGACCTGTAACTTGCCATGTTTGGAGTCACCTGCTTGTTTAAGTTTAATGCTATACTGTGGAACATCCAGGCAACGCAATAAGATCTCCATGGGGACAAGCAGGTGACATAACCTCCTCCAGAAAAGTTACATAGTGCATCTTTTATAGAGGTAGCCCCTATAGTCAAAGAACAAGTTGAACAAAAAAGTGGTAAAACAATAGTCTCAGTATAAACTTGTGGGAAACAGTGTATCACTTTGGCTCCATCGTGAAACAAGCTGAACAAAAATTGGTACAAAAAAAAAAAAAAAAGACACTTTTAAGCTTGTTGAATTTATTTTAAAAATGACAAAAATATAGAACTGTATTAATCCATCCATTCGAATCAGTAGAGTTACATTTTTACACCACAATTCCTATGACTTTTGAATTTGTAAAAAGATATTTTGAAGTTTATTGCTATGCCTGGAATTTGCCATAGAATGGCATTAAACTCATCTATCCAGCATTTATTCAATTACAAAGGTAATTTTTATAATACAATTCACATTTGACACCAAATCTCAAAGTGCTACAGAGTGAATGGATGATCTCATGCCGTTTGCTTTGGCACTTCTGACTGCTGTTGTCACAATACTAAAATTTCAAACTCTTTTGATGTTAAAGAATAGATTTGATACTCTGATTCCAATACCACAATCATTAAAAACACGCTTTCTTTAAACAATAGACTGTGATCTTCAACATTAAATGGTAGTACTTTCTTTTCTATTCCCATGTCTTATATCTGTGTAATCCCTCAGTCGTCCAGTAGGTTCCATAGTGGTCCATGGGCGTAAACTAGTCTATGTGTCTGATACTTGTGAAACGATACAGCTTAGGATCATTCTAAAGATATTCAGGAAAGGTTCCTTTCTGTTCTGTGAATGTGACTTTTTTAGTATCAACACCTCCTCAAATGAGCATCTAGTTTCAATACTAAGTATTGTTTTAGTATTGATTAGTAACTGATTTGACACTTCTCACTGCTGTTGTCTAATTGAATGTTTAATGTTTTTTACCTGGATAACAGATCACATCTAGCTATTGTGCCAACTCCGGCATATTTACTGTCCTAGTTCAAATAAATAACAACAAATAATAGTACATATTTTGGACTGTATGAGGGGAGTGGCTCAAATAATCTGTGACACACCCAAGGGAGAGCATATAGATGGTGAAGAGGGTTGGACCGAGTATGGAGCCCCGGGGGACACCACAGGTTTAATGTGATGGTCAGTGGTGTCGGGTGATCACCATAAAACACAAGACTGTTGGGATTACATATGACTCAACAGTGGCTTCAATGACCCACAAGGCCCATGCACATAAACTGGTGACAGGAAGATTTTATAACATAAAGCATCTTGGAATTAAAAAAGGCAGTTTAACTGAGGAAACCAAAATATGCGGCTCAATGTGCTTAACTTGCTCCTCGGGGACAAACATAGTGATATTGATTGAGTGATTGCAGCAAAAGTAGTACGTACTTGACTGAAAGTTGGCTCACCTCTCCACAGATCTGACCTCCAACTTGGCCTGATGGCATCACTTGCTCCATCTTTATGGAGAGAGATGAGTTTAATGCCATACTGTGGAACACTGTGGAGGACAATGTTATGCAGATGTTTCACGAAAAGTTTAAATGGCTACAATTACAGATTTTACAGATTACAAATAAGATTTTATTTCACACGTTCCTCTGGGCACTCCAGTTTCCCTCGTCAACCCAAAACATGCACAACAGGTCAAAATCCTGCAGCTAAGGTAGTCCTGACCTCAACCTCTGAGCTGTGGATAATAGGCCCAGATGTTAACCATAAACAATCTCGTTTTAGGGCTGGGCAAAAGAATAGACTAAATTGTTTAATTGAATTTTAAGTTCATTGAATTGTCTGAGATAAAATATTGCCCCGCCCACACCACCACCTTCCCTGTAGCTTGTTCCTCTGGGCTTCTGTAGCTCAGCTCAGTGGAAGTAGGGAGTCTTTTCAGAAAAGGCACAACTTGGATTGGAGTCACAATGATGATAAATGATGGATGTTGTTGATGGTGCAGGGCTGTATTCCTTTAGTCATTTAATCGATTAATTGGTCGATGGAGTCTAGGTCGACCAAAATGTGTATTAGACTAATCATTTTATAAGGATTTTGTGTATATGGGACAACAGCAGAAAGGAGGAGTTAACTGAAGATTTGTATTTTTTGTTATTTATATCTAAAAAGAAAGGCAGATTAAACTCATGATTCACAAGTTTAATCTGTCTTTATATATAGAAAAGTACTAAGAAATAAGGTATTTATATAAATAGCTGTTTTTGCATGAACTCCTGTGCAGTTTTTCATGTGCATTTTTTAGTTGACTCATCAATCGGCAAGACATGTCTTTAGTCGACCATAAATTTCTACAGCCCTAGAATGATGACGGGTTCAAGATGATCACTTCTCAATATAATGTTGTAGTAACATCACATTCTTTAGCCGCTTTTAGCCTCTATTCTGCATTTAGAGTCAACAAAAATTTGAATTTTAACCAAAATACCAAACTGAGCTCCCCATTTACTGCACTACAACTTGACTGAAAATGAAACAATTACACATCTTCTTTGCTGTAGTCTGCAGAACATTTTTAGTTGAGAGGTGCAAAATCGTCCAGCCCTACTTCTGACCAAACATAGTCCTCATCACTTTCATACTTGTCAGTTTCCTGTTTTGTTTTTAATTTTTTCCTCCCAGAACTTTGCTTTTTCTCGTCTGCATTTCTTTTTGGTCGTCCTCTGGGTCGACCAGTAGGGGGCCGTTTGCTTTTTGTTTTCACTGCAGTTTGTCCCTCCTCTGCCTGTTCTGTCCTCTCCTCTTGTTTCTCCTTCTCCTCTGGGTGATACTTTTGGACGTGGCTCTTTAGACTCACATTATGATTGAAAGATTTCTGACAGTGTTTGCAGCTGTACGGCCGCTCTCCGGTGTGAAGACGCATGTGTGATTTCAGGTGACTTTCCTGTTTGAAACCCATGTCACATACGAAACATTTGAACGGCCTCTCTCCCGAATGTACCACAATATGTCTCATAAAACTTTGCTCATCATACAACTCAATCCCACAGATTTTACATTTAAATTTATCCTTTTTGTGTTCCTTTTTGTGAGCGGCGCGTTTCCTGAATGTTGGAAATGTCATTGCGCAGTCCGGACATTTGAAAGGATCCTTCTGTTTCAGGTGGATTAGCTCGTGTGCTAGCTTGTTCACTTTGGTTTTGAAGCTAGCGTAGCAGTACTTGCAGAGGTATTCATGAGTTTCCGAGTGCATGTAGCTGTGGACTTTGAGAGCAGATTCAGAAATGAATCTTCGGCCGCAGGCATTGCACACAACCGGTCTTGTTTTGTGATCACATTTGTGGCTCTTCTTATAAAACTCTCCACACTCTGTGCAAAGCTGTTTCTTCCGTTTGGGCTCTGCAAGAGAAGGCACATGATTAAACTTCATTCAAATTCAAGGTTTTCTCATGGATATTTTTATCTTCCAACTAATAATTTAAATAACTGCACATTTTTACCTTCAGCCTTTTATCGTTTTATGCATTTTCGCCTCTGAGAAAACTTTGGCTTCAAGTCTTCAACCCTTTGACTGAAAAGTACTGTTTGACCTCTTTCGCGTTTGTACTGATTATGCCATGGTTATTTTTCACATCTCAAGTCTGACTGGTACTTTAACGACTGCGGTTTGAATCCTGCTCGAAACATGCGCTTGGATGTTTTATTACCCAGCATGCTTCACAATGAGCAGAGAAACCAACTTAAAACCAACAGTCTAGGACCTTGTGTGTAAGTGGTATAGTGGATATGTTACAGGTATTCTATAGAATGTCGTAAATTAATACGTTGTCTAAAAACACCAAGCGTTGTGGATTATCAAATTGTAACCAGGGGCGACACCAGACATTTTTGGTTGGAGGAGCTATGGGGCTGCTAAAGTCTTCAATGGGGGCGCTCACTTAACATGTTTTTTGATTTTTTTTTATTGTAATCTCATTTTGAACACTCTTTGAAGATTTTTAGTCGAGATTGGATGTGGTATGAAAGTGGGGCAAAAATCTTTGGGGGGGGCTATGGAGGATATGAGAGACCCAAATAAGTCCCTGTGATTGGACTGTCAAATTTGCCACTAAAACTTGCATTCAGACAGAAAGGCACATGGCATCTCCTGAACATTAATAGTCGAGACTTGACATTGAAATAAAAATGTCAAATTGCTTCCTTTTAAATCCAAACTACATACTTTAACTGACTGACTTTAGAAGACGAGCTTATTATTGACAATTAGAAATGACTGAAGGACTCACCAGTCTCGCCTCTGCTTTCCTCCCCCTTTTGGTCTGTAGTTTGATGCCACGGTTCAGGAGTCCAATCGTTGTCAGAGTCCTCTCCTCCGTTACTCTGCTCCACCCCTGATCCCTCGCTCCTCTCTTCCTCTTTCCACTGCTCCACTCCTGATCCCTCGCTCTCCTCCTCTTCTTTGATCTCTCCATCGCTCTGATCAGCTTCCTCTGCACCACTCACAGGCTGCTCAGTCTCCTCCAGCTGTAAAGAACAAAATCTTTTTGATCCAAATGTAGGAAAATGGGGGACTACTCAAACATGTGTGGAGTGAATGATGAGGGAACACCATTACAACAGGGTTCTTTCCGTTGGGAGTCTATTTTTGTTGGACATCAGGCTTACCGCTGCCTTTTCCCTTAATAAATGGTTAGTTAAGGCATGAACACGTGGTCTGGTATATGCAGCTTCAAAGGCGGTGCAGTGTGACAAATGGTCACAAATGGACTGGGTGCAATCTAAATGAGGTGTTAACCTCAAAATGAAACCACTGTGTGCTGTCTGCATCCAATTATATTGCATTTTTATTGTCTGCGAACCAGGAAATAAGGCTGATGTGCTGTTAGCACGTTAGTTGTTGTTGTTGTTAGCTTTATCGTGGTGTCAAAACTCTGCTCTGGCCTCTTCAAGTTGTGAAAAGCGCTTATAAACTCACTGCAATGAATAATTAGGATGTTAGAAATGTGTTTGTGAGTGAGGAATAACTTAGTATGGACCACTGCAAACAGTTTAAAATGAACTGTTCTTCACATTTTTTAAGCCTGCTCCAGTCTCACCTCCAGAGTCACTTCGATGCTTTGGGGCTGATGCGGCTCTTTTCCGTGTTGAACCTTCAAAACAAAGCCACATGCTGGGCACCTGTTTAAAAACATACATTACAGGTCTAAACCAAAAACAAACTAATTCTGAGAGTACAAAGTTAGAGATGCAGGATTTGTCTCATTGTAATTTAAAAGGTTTCAGTTATAAAAACACAACCTTAAATTTTGTAATGTACTGCCCTCTGCATTACCATGTACTATGGAACTTTTCTGATGATTAAAATAATGGCATTTGAAACAACAAATACATTACAAAATATTTATTTGAATTTATTGGTATTGGATGTATTCTAATGTTCCATGTCAAAGGGGTTAGGCTCAAATAAGCCTTCCACTTCTGCCTACTTCTTTAGTTTTATCTTAAAATAAAAAAAAAACAGGGTAGCCTGGATATTATAAGACCTGTACATACTCACTTTAACACAGGTCCAGACAAAACACTGTGTGAGATCGACTTCAGAGATGTTAAGGATGGCTTCTCTTCCCTGTAAAAAGTAATTACCGTAGATAATGTCAAAGTTAATTAATCCAATCAATGTTTATTATAGTTGATTTTTGACGAGGCAAGATCTGGTGCCACAAGAGTTGTCATTTCTGTGGAGTACAAACCTGTGACGCATTTAAATTATAAATGCAGGCATACAAACATTATGTGCACATGGTTGTAGTATAAATATAATCAGAAAAAAAGCATTTTGATGAATTTATTGATGATAAATTGTGTCAAAATCGCCTCTTGTTTTGTGCAATTTGTCTCTCTCATCCATCCCTAACATAACATTGTTGTGAAATATCAAATTGCCATATTTTGTCAGTGTGGCCATACCAATATAGAGGTATTTTAAAGTTTGTGTTTATAGTAAATTTAAGGATTAAAATTCAACCAAGCCAGGACTAAGCCAGGACTAAACTGGCACTACGATGGGACTAAAACGCGACTAAACAGGGACTAAACAGACCATTGACTCACTTGTCTGACTCCAGAACATTTGGAAATTTGGATGTGGTATTTGCTTGTTTCTGAGATGAGGTGACTTTAGTGAACTTCTGGTAACTGCAACAAAAAGAGAATAAAGGATAAAAAAAGAATAAATTAAAAAAAAAAATTTCAAGGTAAACAATGAAATCACACAAGTAATGTTGCCTGGAATGTTCCACAGTATGGCATTACTCATTTACTGAATAGAAAGTGTTTTTATTGTTCAAGAAAATGCCTTGAAAAGCTTGCCTTCTCACTATGAGCGGGGTAGCCTCTCCACAGATCTGACCTGGCTGTAACCAAGTCTGTAGGGGACGTCAGCCGCGTGTCTTCATGGAGATAATGCCATACTGGGGAACGTTTTGTAAGCAGTTTACGTGCGTGCACTGAACTCTACGGGAGAAATATCCAAACTTATGAACTAGCATTGTACCCACGTTAGCAGCGTGCTAATGCTATGCTTTACACTTGGACGTAGGCCTATCGATAATTTTGCAATAAAACAAAATAACTCGCCTGAATGAGAATCCACAGAATGTTAAATGAAAGTCAGATCTTACAAGTCTAACAGAAGTGCAGCCAGCTGAGAGTCCAGCGTTAGCCCGAGACAGTCCCGCAGGTTCCTCCAGTTGGAATGACTCGAGCCGATATTTATGCGCGTTTTGGCTCTTCTTACGTCTTTGAGGCGCTTTGCGTTTTTCCTTTCCTCCAAAGACTTTCTCTTTTTGGGCTGTTTAGCCGTGTATGCGGTCACATCTAACACTGGAATAGGGAACTTGTCGGTCTGGTGTTCGGACGCCATGCCGCTGTGCGCTGATGTTGATAAGCACCTTTCAGAGAGGAGGGGGAGGAGGGGGAGGAGGAGGGAGGAGGGGGGAGAGAGAGAAACCACTCAGGTAAAAGTGATATCAGACATTTACTATTGTTTTACATTGTTTAAGATATTATGATTGACACTTAGCATTTTTGACAAAGGAAAATACTATTAGGTTTTACTGGATAAATAGGCTATGCACCAATACTACTAGTACTTAGAAATATTAAGCCGTCTATTGTGTTTCTTCTCTTACCTTTTCAGTAAAGATGAGCCAAATGAGGTGTTTGTCTGCGATCGCTCATTTGATTGTGCAGTCTCTACTTCTGGGCGCGCTCAGTCAGAGTTTTGAGCTGTTTTAGGTCCAAGTTGCCGGTGGACACTGCCTTATATCCATCTGAAGGGAAGAGCTAACTACACTGAAACTAACTTCTCTCATTCTCACATAACACCACTAGACGTATCTACGCTGCAGCAGCCTGCAAGTGCAGTTTGTTTCCGTTCTTTACCACTATTGTATGTGTTAACAAAGAAAAGCAGCAAAACGTTACATCTGGAACAAAGATTAAATTAAGATTCTCTAATATATTCAGCAAACCGTGGATGACAGTAATAATGCAGATGATTTGTAAAAATGAAAAAACAAAAGGGCAACAAATACAAGGTTTTTATTTTGCACAGGCAGCCTGAGAATGTTCAACAAAGAAACTGTATAAGGAATTACTTCAACTGGTGATTCTAGAATATTGTGAACATAATGATGAAAGATTACAACTGTTGCCGTGGCAATTAACAATTTAAAAGAAAATGTCTGTGGCATTTTGTGACAAAACATGCGTCAAAACATAACAGGAAGCTGAAACCCAGATGAATTCACAGGTTTCTGATATGTTATGTTAGATTTGTTACAGGACTTTGAGGACAGGTTTGGACTAAGTGGACCTAGTTTGACCAACCTGAGTCCTCCTCACTTTCAGAGCTGTCAGTGTCATGTTTCTTTTTTAATTTTTTCCTTCTAGAACTTTCCTTTTTCTCATCTGCATTTCTTTTTGGTCGGCCTCTGGGTCGACCTGTAGGTATGTGTTTGGACTTCACTGCAGTTTGTCCCTCCTCTGCCTGTTCTGTCCTCTCCTCTTGTTTCTCCTTCTCCTCTGGGTGATACTTTTGGACGTGGCTCTTTAGACTCACATTATGATTGAAAGATTTCTGACAGTGTTTGCAGCTGTACGGCCGCTCTCCGGTGTGAAGACGCATGTGTGATTTCAGATGACTCTCCTGTTTGAAACCCATGTCACACTCAGAGCATTTAAACGGCCTCTCTCCTGTGTGAACCACGAGATGCCTCATAAAATTATGCTCCTCATTAAACCCAATCCCACAGATTTTACATGTATATTTATCCTTTTTGTGTTCTTTTATGTGAGCAGCGCGTTTCCTGAATGTTGGAAATGTCATTGCGCAGTCCGGACATTTGAAAGGATCCTTCTGTTTCAGGTGGATTAGCTCGTGTGCTAGCTTCTCCACTTTGGTTTTGAAGCTAACATTGCAGAACTTGCAGTGGAATTCATGGGTTTCTAAGTGGATGTTGCTGTGGATTTTGAGAGCAGGTTCAGAAACGAATCTTCGGCCACAGGCGTTGCACACAAACGGTTTGATTATGCTATCGCATTTGTGTCCCTTCATGTAAAACTCTCCACACTCTGTGCAAAGGTGCTTCTTTCTTTTGGACTCTGCAAGAGAAGACAATTTTCACTTCAGTCACAATCACTACAGGCAAATGAGACAATAAGAAAAAAAACACATGAAACAAACTGCAAGAACAGCCAGTTCTGTACAATTATTTAAAAAGGTGCACTATATAACTTTTCCAGTGGAGCATCCGGAAAAGTTACATAGTGCATGTGTTTAATTTGTGAAGTAGAACCATCTGTGTAATATAAAACGAAATCCCTCTCAGTTTGTCACCAGGCTGTCCTCCAATCCCAAACGGAGTCCTGTCACTGTGACATAAACTCTGGAATTCTGGGATCCCAACTAGGGATGAAACAATAAACAATAATATTGTTTATCTTGATAAAAGGATCGACAATAATTGTTTGTGGGACATTTAATATAACCGTGATAATCGCCAACAAAGATAATGGCCTTTATATCAGAAGAATGTGCAGAACAAACCTACTTCTCCCTGATGATCCATTCTGGGTCTGTTTTCACTTAACACAGTACAATACTATAACAGCTGTTTAAACATGGAACCAGTTCATAGTATTAAAATGATAATTATTCATATCCATAACATTTTTAAACTGTTAGCAGCTTTAATCATTATCATGATATTATCGATAATCTCAATTATTTTGGTCATGATAATCGTGACACCAACTTTCAATATCGTCCCTATCGCCGAGTTCCAACGCTTCTGCATAAGTTTCTGAGTTGAAATTCCGACCCGAGTTGCGTTCATTCCCACTTTTCTGTCAGATCTTCCGAATTTCCGAGTTCACATGAATGCAGCATTATGTTATAGAGCTATTAAGTGATGATGTCATTTTCAGTCAAACCAGCAACTTCACAGCTAATTTTTTCTAGTGCCGTCTTCCTTTTTGATAAACAAGAGTCAAATACCCTCCAAAACCGTATCTTTAACCCCAAATTGTACCATATGTGTAAATAATCTCGTAATTACATACCAGGCTGAGCATCGTCCTCACCAGCCTCGTCTCCACTCTCCACCTCTTCACTCAGCTCTTCTGCTGCCGTTTTCTCCTTTTGTAGTTTTCCAGTTCGAGTTGTCGGTTGAGGAGTCCAGTCATCGTCAGAGTCTCTTTTGTTCCTTTGCTCCACTCCTGATCCAAAGCTCTCCTCTTCTTCCTCTTCCTCTTCCTCATCACTCTCTCCATTGCTCTGATCTGCACCACTCACAGGCTCCTCGCTCTGCTCCGTCTGTGAACAAGAAAGTATCTCTTTAATCGACTAAAAGAAATTCTTGGTCGACTAAAGACATGTCCTGCAGATCGACTGGTCGACTAAAAAGGGGGAGTGGCAAAGACATTACATATCTCCATAATCTGACCATATATCTGACCCAAACTGCACTCACAAGAATACAAAAAAAAATGCAGATTAAACTCATGATTCACTTCCAAATTTTCAGCAAACTCACTACATACCTTTTTGTGCCTGCTGTTGTATACTAAATACTAAAATCTAAATAAAATAATTTTAATAATCAAGACATTAAACAAAGACATTATACCGTTTCACTGGTATTTAGTAATAAACTATCCAATATGCAGTTCCTTATTTTTGTTCGGGTCCATTAACTTCCTGTTAAAAACTTCCTGTTCATCGTAGCATTTAACAGTAATAAGCAGATGGGGCTGTGAGCGAGGGAAAAAGCAACAGACAAATACAGGATTACTCAAAGATGTGTCACTAAAAATGCAATTTAGGAATAAACAAATGATGAGAGGATAAAGTAATATTATATCAAATTTGGGCTTTCTTTAAATCCATTATTTATTAATTGCAACAGCCTTGGGACCAGGTTGTCAAAAATATCAAATTATCTCAGATAATACCAAAACTACTATACTCATTTGAGCAAGTATCGATATTAAAAAAGGCACATACACAGGACCGAAATGAACCTTTCCTGAATATCTTTAGAATGATCTTGAGCTGTATCTTTCACAAGTATAAGACACATAGACTAGTACACGCCATGGACCACAGAATGATCTTGAGCTGTATCTTTCACAAGTATAAGACACATAGACTAGTACACGCCCATGGACTACTATGGAACCTACTGGACGACTGAGGGATTACACAGATATAAGGCCACATGGCATAGAAAAGAAAGTACTACCATTTAATGTGGAAAGTCACATAATTCACATCACATATTGTGCTATTATCATTGTGGAATTGGAATCAATATCGAAATAGAGTTTGAAATTTTAGTATTGTGAAAACACTTTCACACAAACAAGGTGGTCTTGCTCAGTGACACAAAGACAGAATACATTGTTAAAAGCTTGTTATCCGCTCTGTCCTGATTTGGCGTTACCTCTACCCAAAGAGGCTATTGATACTTTTACAGTGATATCACAGTGACACTCTACATGTATGTCTATGGCAGAATAGAGCAGAGCTTCGGACAGAGCAGTGCCTAGTTAGCATCACAGCCACAGGAAAAGTTGATGACAACAGTTGCAAAGGATCAATAAATACGGGGACAGAGACAGAGGAAGGCCTGTCCTGAGAATCTCCGGTCTCACCTCTAGAGTCACTTCGATGGTTTGGGGCTGATGCGGTTCGTTTCCTTTTTGAACCTTTAACACAAAGCCACATGCTGGGCACCTGTTAAACACAGTAAAAATACAGTATTACACAATTGTTAGTCTCCGATTCTAATTGCATTCTTTAACAACCAAGAACTCAAAGTACAAAGTTGTTCCCCAGCCTTAAAAGTATACGAAACAACTTTCCTGAAAGAGGGTACGCAACCTGCTTATTTCCATGGAGATTATATTTCCTTGTCTAGAACAATATGGCATTAAACACGCACACGCACGCACACACACACACACACACACACACACACACACACACATACATACAAAACATTGATTTAATATACGGTAGCTCAAGAATGCCTAAACATGC
This sequence comes from Periophthalmodon schlosseri, assembly GCA_000787095.1. Taxonomy (NCBI): domain Eukaryota; kingdom Metazoa; phylum Chordata; class Actinopteri; order Gobiiformes; family Gobiidae; genus Periophthalmodon; species Periophthalmodon schlosseri. The sequence goes on along the minus strand of KN478135.1, from coordinate 77,803 downwards.
ATTCTTATTATGAGCAGGCTTGCCTCTTGACAGATCTGACCTGTCACTTGGCCTGGTTGCGTCACCGGCTTGTCCCAATGGAGACAGACAGGTTTATTACTATACTGTGGAACTTTCCAGGCAAAGGATCAACGTTTCCATGGAGATAAGCAGGTAGTAGATAGTGCATCTTCATGTTCCCAATGTTACGGTATAACGCCTCTAACTACTCAGTGCTCACTGTAAGACTGATCCAGATAAAAGGCCATGTGAGATGGACGTCTGAGATGAAGATGTTATTGAAGGCTCCTCGTCCCTATGACAAAGAGAGATTAGATGATGTCAAATTGTATTATTCCAAGTAATGTTTGTTTATTATAATTGAGTATTGATGGGACAAGAATTAGACATTAGAATTAGACAAGCCTAAACCAGGACTACTGACTCACTGGTCTGACTCCGGTGCATCTGTACAATTAGATTTGGCGCACTGTTTTTTCTGTGATGAGGTGATTTGAGTAAACTTCTCGTAACTGCAACAGATAGAAACATGACAGAATGAAAGATATTATTAATACTAAAAAGGTAAAAAGTTGACCACATACACATTTCAGGCTGTGTTCACGTGAGATCACTATATTCTAGAACCCCTATAACGCCATCCTCAGGTTCATTCTGTCTGCGCCCCGCTGTGCTGCTTGCTCCAGGTCAGTGACAGAGATGAGTGGTTTTCTGCCCAGAGACAGCAGGGGGAGACAACTGACCACCCAAACACCCAATAATCAGAACATTAAAGCAGAACTAAGAAACTTTACCGGTGGCACTCTCCCTACAGGTCGCTTGTGAGAATGCACTGTCGTAAACACTCTCCACGCGACGAACGGTCTGATCACACGCAAACGTTACCCCGTTGGATGCTGGGTATGAAGTTAGCCATAGTCCGATATCACATCAGGGCTAAATTTTCACATTCCTCTGGTTTACGCACTGACAACAAGTGACACTGGCTGCATCTATCCTTTCTGCAGATGTAACTGCGTACTAAAGCAAACAAGTATTTCAATTTAATAACTAGAACAGTGACACCATGAGTAATGCATATGAAACTTACATGATCAATAACAACATGGCCAGTCTTTCCTTGAGCTCTCTCCATTCCTTTAGCGCCTTCCCCAGATTGACTCGCGTGTGAGCTCTGGCCCTGTCCGATTCACGTTTTCTTTTCCTTGCGTCCTCGGACAAAGGCTTCCTCTGTCTTTTAGCTGGTTGTGCCATGGCTGTCACCTCACAAATGAGCACTGGACATTTATACTTGTAGTGAACTGTGGACAGCGCCGGTATGAGGTGCGCCGCTAGCTCGATTACCTGTGTGTATCAGATCCACGGTGTGTATATTGAAGTGCCATAAAGTAATTTGTCTATCGCGAGAACGAGAACAGACTCCCGAGAGTTGACCATGGATCTAGTTGACCGCGGGTCGGTGCCTGGATCTATTAAAATAACAGGCCTGTGGCAACTACAGTGTATGAAAATCAGACTGGTATGGATGTGAGGTTTCTTTTATTTATGATTTGATGAATACAGATGTATCTCTCTTATCATATGACACATTTTTAGAAAAAAAACCCAAAACAAAACATAAGATAAAAGTTTCAGTAAATGGTTATGCTAAAATCTGTACTGCTATTCCCACTCCTCTACTTAGAATTATCCAAAGTACCTTAGATTTTACACATATTACAACAAGCATGCCCAACTATGAACCAAATTCATGGGTTACCCAGGCCTTTAACCACAAAATATTTTGTAACACAAGACATGACTTGGAAATCTCATTATGAAAGAAACCTTTTACTTTCTATTTGTCATATCCCCTTGCACCCAAAATGAAAGAAACGCATTTTAAGATTACTATCAAGTATTTATGCTGAGGGAGAATTTGTACAGAGATGGTTTAACTTTGATCTGGAACCCTGCACTGTTTGTTCTACAGAGAATGAAACTATTCAGCATTTTATAATTGTACTTTTTCTAATGTATTTTGGGTCAATATACACAACTCTATATGGTTGAAAATGTCTTATGTAGCTTTTTTTTTTACATTGAGAGATGTCATTTATTTCATGGATAATCTGGACTACAAAATGTCTGATATTATTTTGTCCTTGTGAAATATTTCATACATTCATGTAAGTGGAAAGACACCAAACCTGCCTTTGCTGCTTTCTTTACTTATTTTGTTGAATATTTTAAGTTATTGAAAATAGTCTCCAACAAGAATAGAAAAGCTTTAAAAATGTATGATAATATGAAAAGGTCCTTGCTATTCTAAATTATTTTGTGTTCTGTTTATGCAATGTTTGGCACTTCTCCCTTTTTTCAAGGAAGAATTACACTGAATGCATTTTTGCATGTATCCTGACTGGTATTGAACAATAAAAAACAAATCAAAAACAAATATACTGTATACAACCAAGTTGCATGTCTGTTTTTTCTGCTCAGAGACAGCTGGGGGAGCCGGCGGACCATTCAAACACCCCAAAATCACCTTTGTAACCACCAGAGGGACTTTGAAGGACATTAAATAAGTTAAAAATGTTACTTAGTTACTTTAACCACCACTGGAAATTAACAAGTGTTTTTACTTACAAACATGTTCATTGATTATATTTACTTGCATTTTACATGTAGGACAAATCTAGAGAAGAATTTGTATTAATTTGCACTAAGCCCACTTTTAATTGTATTACCTTTCTGTTTGTCCTAAAGCTGCGCCGTCATAATGTTTAAAATTCCAGACCCGAGTCAAAATGAAGCAGACCTTTGCAGTCAGTTTGGAATTTCCAGAGCAAACGTGTCAGCTGGTTTGCTTTTCTGTTAAGAGGAATGGACTTCGTGGTTATCACAATCTCCTACTCAAAATATTCAATATTATTCAATATTTAATATTATAATAACTGGTAGAGAAACTGAGCTGTTGTTCTGTACCACGGGCACTCACTGTCAGATCAGTCCTTGTTATCTTGGCCTACGTCATCAGCAGTGTGGGAAGTAACTGAATACATGTAGACCTACCGAAAATACACGTTCTGAATACTGTATTCCGGTATTCAGAATACAGTTACTTTCCTAAATGAAAAGGAATAGGCTACATGACGGTACTTCACCTTGTAATTTTGGCTTTGAACTGCACAGTATTCGTGAAAAACAAAACAAAACAAAACAAAACACCACATTGCAGTGCGTGCACTTGTGATTTTTAATCTCTTATTAGACATAAATTAATGCATAACAACAAAATCCGCTGTTTGTAATTATATCTCACGTTTACCAAATGAGTTTACCAAATGTATCTAGTTTCTATACTAGTTTTAGTATCGATTAGTATCTGATTTTCGATACTTTTGACAACAATAAGTAATTTCACCCCGAATGCACCCGCGTCTTCCTCAGTCCCATCAGCTATTGCGTTTAGATAATCAAAACATATGAAAAATGTGCTAAATGACCTCAGTATGTAGACTCCATATGGTCCTGATGCTCCCGGGCCCCGAATTTCGAAGCCCCTCCCCTCCCTCCGTGCGCGCGTGTGTGTACCTGCCTGCGCCTGCCTACACCTGCACGTGCGTTATGCTAATGAGCAGGCGAGTGGAGCGGGGCTCGCGGGGCTCGTGCTGCACTCGGACTGCGGCCTCGCGGAGAGCAGCAGCAGATGCGCGTGGAGCGGTGCGAGAGCCGGTGATGACGCGTTTGGAGAAGCTGTGAACCGCGGGACTTTTACTGAACCGATGGAGCCGCGAGCGGGCATCACGAGGACGGACATCGCGCGGGCTCTGCTCCTCGGACTCGTGCTCGTTTATCAAGGTAAGTTCACATTACATTTACTATTAAATACACTGAACTAGCGCAGCTCTAAAGTAATGCTCATATTAATATTACAGTCAGAGGTGGGTTGTATTCCGTTATATTTACCTGACTAACTTTTAAAAGAAATTCTAGGCACTTCCTTTTGGAGTAGTTTTCAGACTCCATACTTTTACTCCTGCTTTAGTATCCTAAAATATTTGACAGTAACAGTACTGTTCCTCTTCCAACTGTGCCTTTGTCGACAATATGAAATGATTTGAACATTCGTGTTTCTTGCAGCTCCTTCAGATATGATTAAGTTTGTCCCATTTTTGTGTCTAGCCTTTGAAAATATCAGATTTTGTGCATTATTTATTTTATGTTGTATGTTTCAACTTAAATCAGGTGTTTTGCCCAGACAGTTACTCTTTAAATTACTCTTACTTGAATAGTAATTCACCAAAAACGTTTAACTCCTGCTTGAGTAGTTTGGGCCACAACTTTGTACTTTCATTTGTGTAATATTTTATTTTTGAAGTAACGTTACTCTTATTTGAGTACAATTTGTGCCCACTCTACCCACTTCAGATTACAATAGGCCTGTAAACTAAAGAGTTGTGTATATGAGATACCTAACACAGTGTCTGACAGTTACTACATGCAGCAGTGGCATAAATCTATTTGTAAACTGAACCTAGTAATAACCTAGTAGTACTCTAATTTAACATTTGTTGGGTGTAGTTTTGGCACTGACAGATGGATGGAGACCACTCACTACTCGGTCCGTTAGTTTTGCTGCAGCAGGTGTCTGTCTGTGGAGCTCCAGAGGTGGGGGCTGCTGCTCAGGCTCTGTACCAGTATTAGGTGCGTCTGTTGGGGGATGGTTTCCAGAGCACTGCCCGAGGACCGCAACTACCTGGTCATGTCTATTGTACCTGTATAAATGAGAATAGTTTATTATTTTGAATGGACTTTACATTTAATTCCATATCTGTCAAAAGACCTCTCTCATCTCTACAGTATTTGTAGAGATGATTGCTGAATAGTTGAGTGCATTAGATTTTTTTGTTTACTGTAACTACAACTATTTTATGTAATTTACCGGTAAGTAAGTTACATATTGGGCCAGTTTTAAGGATGTGCAGTCCTACATGGAATGGGAATTATATGGAAGTCTGTTTTTTGTGCTGTGCAGATTTTTCCTTCTCAATATCTGTATGTAGCCCTCCTGTCTGAAGGTTAATTTTATGGAGTGATATAAGCAGAAGTAGTTGATTCATTTAGTTTTAGGGCTGCACGATATTGGAAAATTTGCGATATGACTGTTAAGAACTTTAGTTTTGATATTACTGTGAAATTTTAATATTGTATTGACACAATAATTTCCGTTCACTCTGTCAAAATAAAAACGGAACAGAGACAAAACCAGGACTAAAGGCTAACTGTGGACTTAAGGGTGAAAATTGTGAATTATATCTACTATTGTTTAATCTGTTTAATATCTTCATAAAAACAGTAAAACAGTAATTTTTTAAAATCAAGAATCTTGGTGTTTTTTCGATGTAGTTTGTTGAAATATCAATTGCTTGGTTTGATTCCCTTGTTCACCCAGTGCAGATAATTGTGTATTTTACATCAGGAAAACTCAGACCATATAACACTGACATTAATTATTTATGATTCAGTAAAATGAATTATGTCACAGCCGTGCAGTTATTCCCAAATAGTTTCAGTGTGTCTTTTCATAACACTGAATATATAAGATGATATTAAAACGTGCCTTTGCCTTTCAGCTTGTTTGTCGTGGGGTGCAGAGAGAGTCAATCTACAACAAGAGATCAGCAAGTGAGTGAACAAAGACCAAACCAGGACTAAACAAGAACTTAATCAAGACCAAACCAGGACTTAAAGCTCCACTATGCAACTTTACTGGTGGAGGGGGTGCTACCTGCTTGTGTCCATGGCCACGTTATTGCTTTGCCTAGAATGTTCCACAGTTTTGCATTAACCATATATATCTCCATGAAGACAGGTAGTTGATGCCATCAGGCCAAATTACAAGTCAGGTCTGTGGAGAGGTGACCCTGTGCACAGTTAAAATAATGTTTTTCATGGTATTTTATAGGCAGTTAGATAGGTAAGTATATTGTACAACAGGCAAAAGCAAAGTTATTCCGGCATCTGATTATCTACATGGGGAGATAAGCAGATGCCGGACCTCCACTAGAAAAGTTACATAGTGCAACTTTAACTAAACTTGGACTAAAACAGAACGTAATCAAGACTTAACCTAGAGCAAAGCAGGACTGAACCGAGACTAGATCAGGACTAAAATCGAGACTAAATCGGACCTGGGTGTTGGGGGTAGTGTCTGAATTTGGGATGTTTTTTGTGGCGTGTGAACAAACGTGTGGTTGTTCTCTTGCAGTGGAAGTCTGGGGACAAAAGCAGAGAAATGGGACACCGAGCCCCTCGGAGACCAGGTAAAACCAAGACCCAAGTCCAGACTCAGACCAGGGTGGAGTCTGCAGGACCCTCCCATTAGGGCTGCACAAGATATCACAAAAATATTGATATAGCACAATTGCCAATACAGTTTTTTGAAAGTAAAATGTAAAAATGTTAGATTTTTGTTCTTTCTTTATTAAGTCTTAATTTAGCCTATTAAATTTTGACATGGGATCAGCCAGAGTAGGAGATGCAGAGGAGAGGATCAGATGGAGAAGAGGATACAGAGGAGAGGGTCAGATGGACCAGAGAATGCAGAGGAGAGGGTCACATGGAGAAGAGGATGTAGAGGAGAGGGTCACATGGAGAAGAGGATGGACTGAGAGGGTAGATATTTCCTGTTAGTGTGTGGACAGACAGAGAATAGAGTTGTCCCTTTGTGAATATTCAGTTCATGATTGTATCTGTGTCACATCAGCCTCTGTCTCTGTGTGAGGCGTGAGAATGTCCTCCTGTTTATACTACACATTTTGACACTTCAAACAGGGCAGAGACAAGCTGCTCTCTGGGACCAGGCCTACATATAGACTGCAGATGGTTATCTAAAGGCTACACATCAGCACAGTGCTGGAAAGAATACTGACATGTTTTGCACGTTATAATTTGTCTCTAGAGTCAGGTTATATAAGGTATCAAGAGTTGGTTTAATAATAATAATGTTATTTTTACAATATCTTAAGTAGCGCTGTCACGATACTAAAATTTCAAACTCTGTTTCAAATAGTAATAGGAAGGAATATACCACAATACTATATACCAATTCTGATACCACAATGATATATATATATTTATATAAAGACAGATTCAACTTGTGAATCATGAGTTTAATTTAACTTTTACATATAAATACAAAAAAATTATCAAATCTTCACCTAACTCTCACTCAACTTCTCTAAATAAAGTTAGTCAACTAATACAAATTTTAGTTGACTGAGACACTATCAACAGATTAATCGGCCAAACAGCTAAAAGCCTACAGCCCCAGTCACCATTCACTTTTATCTTTTGAGTTTCCTCACCTTAAACAAACATGTGTGAAAGTACATCTTGCATCAGTGACTCACTGATGAAAATCAGTGAAACTCCAAAGAAAGCTCCATGTTCCAGGTCTGGTCTCCTCTGAGTCCAGTGCCCCGTTCCCACATCACCACACCCTCACAGACAAACTGTCCCAAACATACAGCACTTATTTCTCATTCATAAACACTAACAATGAGAGAATTGTGGCTCTGACAAAAAGGAGAAAATTGTGGGTCAGAAAACAGCCTGGGATTGAAATGCGATGCTCAGTAGTTTCAGTATTTTCAACAATAAATCAGATTTTAGTTCCAATTGTTCTGGACAGTAGCTACTAGTGTTGTCACAATACAACATTTCAAACTTGATTTTGACACTAAGGAACAGACCTGATACTCAGTACAGATTTCGATACCATGATGATAATAAAAACACTGTTTATTTAGACAATAGAATGTGATTTTCAACATTAAATCATAGTCTTTGGTTTAGTAGTTTTGGACCAGTATCTGATTTTTGCTCCTTTTGACAGCCCTAGTCGCTACAAAAACAAGCAAAACAAAGTTATTTGTAAGAGAGTTAAATTGTACTTGATTTGGTTATGACATGGTTTGACATTGGTTGTAGTTTACTCCTCATGTATTAGACCAGATTTTGTCCATAGTTGCCAAGTCCACTTCTTTATAGCGACTTTGGGCTTCTTTTTATAGGGCTTGTTTTGAGCTTTTTTTCCCAAAATCCAGCAACCCAGGTTGGGCTTTTTTCCCTAGCTACTTCTATGAAGTAAATTATAATTGATATTAGTCGTGTGAGGTTAATATATATATTGAAAACAATTATATGATCTGAGTCTATTTCCAATCTTGAGAGATGGTCCTGTGGTTTTTCTTAATTCTTTCATACTACTGAATTCAGTCTTATATCTAAGTTTGGCTTCTCCAGAAGTATGTTTCTGTCTCCTCTGTGTGTGCCTGGGCCACAGTAGCCACGGTGCAGGTGCTGACAGTAAATATTGGGTGTTGAGTGGATCCTCTCAGTTTTGGTCCGGTCTTTGAAACTGTGAAACTGGATCTTTGCGAGTCCTGAGATCTGGACTTTAATCTGTCAGCGTCGTAATCCTGAGAGTCGCACGAACGAGCCAAAAATCACATTCACACCAGAGTCACACCCACAACCATCTGGGAACCGGCTCAGAATCTAATCAGACATATTTTCGATTCAATTTAAGGAGATTGGCAGTTTTATCTGGAGCAGGTGTGCCCCAAGTGGAGCCTATCTAGGAGGTCTAATTTGGCCCGTGAGGGATGGATTGTAGTATGGATTTTGATTTAATTTAAATCATACAAGTCCAGTCCCTTAATAAGAACAATAATTAAAGACAATTATGAATTATTATCTTTGCAGATACATTTTTTTTAAACGCAAACATCAATAGGTTTGAGTTTTTTTATTTTGAACTTATACTTACTGACATCAGTCAGAAAAATATCGGATATCGTTTTAAGTGAACAGGCTTTGCTAGTCGTACTTATCATTGAATTATATTTGGTTTCAAAAGTCTATGCAGTTTATTTTTATTGTTTTCATAAAAAACTTCAAAGAAATTCAACTTCAAATCATTAGTAAATGGGTCACTAGAAGTTGAATACTGGTTTAGATTCTGGTTTTACCCCGCTTTATTTGCAGTTGGCTTTTGGCTCGTAATGTGGGAGTAAAATACTATGCAGGACAAAGACTATGTCAGCTTAACTCACTACTATTCAGTATTTAGAAATATTAATTTCTCTCTTTTATACCACAACAAATGTAGAGAATAAGACATAGGTCAGAATGAGAATAGGACCCTAGCCACCTACATATTTAGACTGCACTTGGCACTGGGTGGTAAATACATGCTAACACCATCCTCGAGAAATCAAGCTCATGTTATTCTCTAGCCACCTAAACTACTGTAATATTATTATGTTTTTGGTGTTATTTCTAATAAATGCTCTCTCTGTCTTTCTCTCTCTCTCTCTCTCTCTCTCTCTCTCTCCATAAGGTCCCTCCAGCGGAAACAACCAACAGAACGACACATACAGCATTCAATATGGCTACGTTCTCTTCAGAGAGGACCACAACCTCCAGTGAATCACATGTCAGCACCAAAAAATCTGCCCAGTCACAAAGGACTTTACAAACCACACCTAGCTTTAGCCAAACGATAGCTCCTACAATGCTACAATACCAGTCAAGAAGTCAAACCACGTCTTCAATGGACTTAACAAGCACTAAACCTTCATCTATGCACCAAATGACGTCCAATAGTGAGGATGCACGCAGAAAACCCACCACAACGTCTAAGGAAACAACAATAAGCCAATCAAAGATAAGAATAGAACCCAACAACAAGTTACCAACAATATCAACACAGGAAAGTCAGTCTACAAGCAAATCTACACACCTCGAATCAACCGTGACATTGCCTACAGATACAACCCCAAGAATTGTACCTTCAACCGCTCATAAACAATCTATAGATATTATTGGAAGCACAAAATCACCTAGGCAAGCAACTAGTACTCAGTCAGATATAAATACACATTCTGTAACTTCCACTAAAACAATATCGCTACCACCAGAAATGCATCGTACAGGTTCAACAAAGTCAGTTACTGGGTCAAAAGATTTTCAATTCATGGCCAGTACTAAAACGCCAAGTACAACCCAGCATTCTAGCCATTCTGCAAGCCATACAACCACAGCTAGCCAATCAAAACTGTCCACACATAGGCCCGCAAGCACCAATAGCCAATCAAAACTATCCACACATAGGCCCGCAAGCACCAACAGCCAATCAAAACAGACTACAAGACCACAGAACGAATCAAATGCAAGGACAACACCATCAATGGAATCTACAACTACAAAACTGCCAGACCATATTGTGATGCCAATTGCCCTACATTCAAGGAACCAATCTCAAAGTCAAAGTAGCACAACTCAAACTAGCCAATTAACTAGCCAAACAAGCCAATCAGACAAAGATGCTGAGATGTTACTAGGCAGAGCAAAAATATCAGCCAACCAAAAATCAAATGGAAATGTAACACTAGATTCAAGCCATTTTACAAACCGGACTGACCAATCACAGCATAGCCCACGCAGCCAAAACATACCACAAAACGTTTTATCAAAGTGGCACCAAAGTGAGATGGAAAATGCCAATCAGTCATTACATCACAATTCTTGGGACCAATCGAATGACTTTGAGGAGGAATGGGGCGGGACTAACTCTTCAGTTTTGAGGCGACAGTTTAAAGAAGCACTGAGCACCAACTCCAGAAGACGCCAACGTAAGTCTGAGCAATTTAAATGTAATACCTCAAATGACCACTAGAAATAAAGCTTGAGTTTGAACCTGGTTTAGTCCTAGTTGAGTCCTGTTTTAAACTCTTAAGACAGGACTTGTAGGGGCACTATGCAACTTTTTCCAGTGGGAAAAAGTTGTCTCCATAGTAATGTCTCCATGGAAATGCAATCTGTTTGTCTGAAATGTTCCAGTATAGTATCAAACTGATCTGTCTTCATGGAGACAAGCAGGTGAAGCCACCGGGCCAAGTTACTGATCAGATCTGTGGGGAGGTGACCCTGCTCAGTGTAACAATGCATATTTTCAAGGTCTTAGCATTAAAAACACCTAAGTGAGTGAATGCAATATAGATCATACTGTAGAACATCCCAACAATCTCCATGGAGACAGGTGGCAGGCCCCGCCACCAAAAAAGTTGCAGTGCCTCTTTAACTCAAACTAAACCTGGTCGAAACTAAACTAAATTTGGCTGAAATGAGAACTAACTCGAAGAAGGACCTTAAGTACCACATAGGCCTGTCACAATAAATACTATATCGACTTATCATTCAACACATGACAGATGGAACAATCATTTTTGGGAGTCAAACTTATTGTGTGTACCTTTTCTTTGCACTAGTGGGAACATTTTGTTTATTTTTTTGTGCCATGATAAGATTTGGGCCATAGAGGTTTGAATAAATAACTTTTATGACTTATTATCGATACAAACTCACTACGTAAGCGTTGCATTCTGTTATGTATTTATTGCAGTTCATATTTTTTTAACTATATTGTACATTTAAAAGACTTTTGGGGGATAATTCTACTTTATGGTTTGGTTTCAATATTATCGTTTATCGTCTATGTTTAGTTCAACAATATATCGCACTTCAAAATTTCTTATTGTGGCAAGTACCACCGACAGTAGTACCAGAGGCAAACAGCAGCATAGGTTTTTGTTTTGTTACCCTTTTCTGTTTGGGAGTGTGGCATTTTTAACTTTATTTTATGATATGACCTCAATATCAGAACATACAAAGCTGGGATCTTTAACGCCCCGTAAGGGATCCCATTGCAATGTCTTTTCTAGTGTTGAGTTTCTTCTCTGTGGAGGTAAAGGTTTAGACCGTGTAGATGTGTAGAGTCCACCTCTTCCACAGGTGTGTTCCTGGTGCAGGTAAAGGGGGAGGGGCTTATTTCCTATGGGCCATGGCTCACTGACCCCAGACCCCGAAGGTCCAGCCCTGATCCAGACCAGGTCCAGAGCTGATCCTGGGTTCGATGAAGCAGATAAAACCACGGTGCATTCACTGACCGTGACAGACTCTGGGTTTTCTGACAGCTGTGGGACAGAGGAACACCTGATGCTTCAGGAGACCACCAAGAGACAGGGAAATAAAGGGGGATCAGGGGTGGACTATTTTAACACCCAGAACAGGATATGTACTGTGCAGCTAGTGTTGGATTTGACTGAATTTGATCAAGTAGTAGGGCACAATATTTACTTAATAACTATTGATTCATTGTCACCTAAAACAAAGTATTGTTGATTGATTATTTGATAACATGTATGTATTTGAGAACACTATAAGAATACAAGGTTCTTTTGTTGTGTATCCTGTATTGTATGGTTGAAATTCTTTAGTCGTTTAGCTGATTAATCGGTTGAGGGTATAGTTTAGTCGACCAAAACTTGTATTATTATTGAGATTCAACTTATTTATATGGGACAACAGCAGATTGGAAAATGTATGGTATGAGTTGGTTTGAGTTAGCTGAAGATTCGGGAGTTAATAGTGAGTTGAATTTGCCTTTTTACAAATAAACACACTGTTTTCTTGTTTTTGTTTAAATAGTTGGGTTTGCATGAACTCCCATACAGTTGTAGATTTGGAGTCTGGTTCAGATACATGGTCAGATCATAATAGTTTTTTGATTTTTGTTTTTGCCATGCCCTCTTTTTGTTGTCTAATCAATTGACAGGGCATGTCTTTAGTCAACCAAGAATTTCTTAAGTTGACTATAGCTCCACTGTACTGTTGCATAGGGCTATTGACAGGTCTCCTACAGGGAGGGAGGCAGTAGTCTGTCGCCCGAGTGACAGCTGCTAATGGGAGGAGTCAGGACACACATATTTCAGAATATGAAATTTCCATAAAGAAGGACAACAAAAATTGAAATGTGAGTTTAATTTTTTATTTAACTGGGATTTCTCAACTGCTCAAAATAGTGTGTGACAAATGCATTCTGGAAAAGGGGATCTCCCAAGATGACGATAGATGACGACAGATAGCGACAATGATGAGGAGGATGAAGAAAATGTCAAATGTCGTCTGTATCATAATCTGATTTCTAGACCCAGACTTGAGTTTACTCAGAGTCTTAAACAGAGAAGAGACTTTAGTCTGGAGTTAGTCATTACATTCTTTATAAGTTCACAGACTATGACTCCATGTCATGACTACACTTTCACTCATATTGGCTTTCTCATTTGGCTTCAACACAGTGAAATGACTTTTGAGATTATGCACTTAGTCACAGCATAGAAATTTCTGTAGTATCAGTATCTACAAGTAACACACAGTTCCAAGCCATTTATTTAAATTTACAACATTTTAATAATAATGATTTTCTTACATGCTATTTTAGTTAGTGGCATGAATCCACCATTTTTTGCTAAATTGAGTTGCATGTGTCATATGTAAAAGGATTATTGTCTAGGTAGTTTCAATCGCATTATAAAGTTAAATTAAAGCTACCATCTGCAAGTTTATTTGATTTTTTTCACCAGTAGATGGCAGATGTGAAACCTGTTCCCTCCGTCCCCTCACCGGCCTTTGTTCAGACTCACCTGTGCTCTCTGCTCTTCTCTGTCAGGACAAAGCTGGCACACTATCAGACAGCAGTAATGTAGACAAAATCTATTGGTGATAGGCGAGAATACAGCAGGGGCGGGCCGGCCACTCTGTTTACAGATGGTAGCTTTAAGTCAGTATAATCTTTCGCCTCTCATATGAGTGGCTTCATCAGTTCTGACTCAGCTCTAGTAGAAACTGGTTTAAATAATTTGGTTTAAAGTTATATATTAAGTATATTTATTTATGTTGGCAGCTGGTCCGTGTCGGTTTGCCTGTCTGAATGGAGGCCAGTGTGTGAACTCAGAGTCATGTGACTGCAGTCTGTACCAGGCCACGGGGTACAGGTGTCAGACAGGTAAGGCCCCGCCTACTCACCCCAGATAGGTAACCAAGGCCCCACCCATGTTACAGACAGGTACGACCCCACCCACTCCACAGACTGGTAATCAAGGCCCCTTCCACCCCGCAGACAGGTAACTTTGGCCCCACATCATAAGAAGCCCTGCCATTTATTTCTATCTCTTACACTGGAGGTAATGACATGTCAATTTGCGCTGCCAGTAGTAGTCAACCATTTGGTAAAAAAAAGTATATAAAGATGACAGAAGAAGACACAACAATATTACCAACTGACCACAGCACTTAATTAATTGTAAACTTTGTGGTCAGTACATACCACCTGATCTCAGTCTACAGGCTGGTAACTCTTGATCTCACAATTCCACAATCTGCTTGTCAAAAACCTTTCAGTCATTGTATTTAGTTCATCTTTCATTTAATGCAGTCTTTTATATTAAATGTATTAAATGAACCGCATTCATCATTTATTGTGTCTTAGTACCGAACCAGGGCTTTGAGCGGGAGATGACATGCAGGAGTTGGGGCCAGTACAACTTTGAGACTTTTGATGGACTTTACTTCCACTTCCCCGGACGCTGCACTTACACGCTCCTGAGAGACTGTGAGGAGGGCTCTGGAGTCACTGTGCAGGTACTGTATGAGAGACCTGGTTTAGACCTGGTTTAGAATGTTTTTTTTTGTATCTGGTTTAGACCGGGTTTAGACCTGGTTTAGACCCTCCTGCGATACTTTGAGGAGGGCTCCAGAGTCACTGTGCAGCTACTGTACTACAGGCCTGGTTTAGACCGGATTTAGACCTGGTTTAGACCTGGTTTAGACCTGGTTTAGACTTGGTTTAGACCTGGCTTAGACCTGGTTTAGGCCGGGTATGAGACCTTCCTACGAGACTGTGAGGAAGGCTCCGGAGTCACTGTGCAGGTACTGTACTACAGGCCTGGTTTAAACTGGGTTTAAAGTGAAGGGAATTGGTGGAGTGAATCAACTCTGGATCCAAAAACTGTCACCCTACTGTCTGTAACTGCTGCTGTTAGGCTCGTCATTTTGGTCTTAAAATGTTTGGATTAACCTGCTCTACATGACCTTGGTGTTTTCATTTCACTGTTTTGTCCGTAAATCAAGATGTGAATATTAATAACAGACAAAACAGATGCCTGCTTTCCCCCAAGGTCACTCCCTCTAGTGTAAGCAACAGGTTGATTGCTAAGTGCCCACCCCCTCCCAAACCAGCGGTGTGGTCAGGAAGGAGTGTTACCTTCCAAAGCCTCTCTCCGGATTGGCTCTTTGGTTGCTATGATACCACATTCGGAAATACAAATGTGGAACTCAGCTCCGAATTCAATGAGCTTCATTTGGCCAAACGCTGTGGGTGACGTCACACTCACTTAGTCCATTTCTTTATACAGTCTATGGTTTAGACCCTCCTGAGAGACTGTGTGGAGGGCTCCGGAGTCACTGTGCAGGTACTATACTACTTCTGTATTGTACAGTGAGTCGCGAACATTGCTCAGTCTTATCAGGTTGGTCTAAACAACCAGTCTCACTGCACAACAGAGGAGTACTTGAGGCCTGATTTAGAAAAAAGACAAAGGATCAAATGGGTTACCACTGGATGAAGTGTGACAAATAATTTGAGCTCTGGAGAGGGAGATTCAAACAAGCGTGGTTGGTTGAGTGGTGGTTAATACAGTGAGGCATTTAACAGTTTGACAGCACCTGTACCACTGTACCACTGTACCACTGTACCTTGGCCTGGAGCATTGAGTTTAGATCACAATGTAATGTGATGCTGTTGAGGTTATGATGGAAGTAAATACTTAAATTTTGTGTAAAATGACCTGTGTAAAATGACCTATTGGCCCAAATGACCTATGGTCATTTGGGCCAATTCAACAGGAGGCCTAAGGGCCAACAAAATTAGCTCTGAGGATCGCATGTGGACACCCCTGGTCTAAGCTGCTACTGCGTTGAGAGAGTTTTCCCATTGTCATTTTGGACATATCAGTGATACTATTTACAGTGACTCCACTTTATTAGAGGCACATATTAAACAGTGTTGTGTGGAAACAGCCTGTTAGCTGTTAGCTGATCTGCTCAGATTAGGCCACTTTCTGAGATTAGAGTCAATTACATTAAACCCCAGGGAATCCACTGAAGACCGGACCAACAGTGCAGAACCGAGTCCTGGATCAGGACCAAAACCTGACTCTGAGGGATTTAGACTCACTGCAGGAGAGATGCACTGACCCCAGACCAGCCACCTGTGTCCTCAACTGAACTTAGAATTTATACCGTTATGAATATGAAAATATTTAAGTTAAGTTGGGAAATTGAATTCTGAGCTATTGATTTCCAAAAATCCTTCTTGCTTAACATTTGGAGTTGCATAAGTAAGAGTCAGGTTTGTGGAGATGCAAGCCCGCTCACAGTAAGGACGCATGTTTTTCAGTTCAGTAAAAATAACACCAAAAAAACATGCTTTTATTTTAGCCTGTTTTTTTATGATACATGTATATGCTGTGTGAGTGAGTTATTAGTAACTGCAAGGTTGTCTCCAACCTTACAGTTTTATGTAACCTAAAATTCAAATGTGCTGTGACTTTAGTTTTGAAAGTTTGATATGCAGCATATTAGAATATTGTATTGCAGTAGAGCTCAACAGTGACAGCCCACCCCCGCTGTTTCAGGAAGTAAAACTCTCATTCATTTTTCCCATATACTTTGGGAAAAAGGCTAATCAATGACCACATCAACTAATGACCACAAGATCTATCTGTTTCTAAACTTTATAAACCGCTAAGTTATTAAACCATTTCGCCGAATGTTGTGTTTTAAACGTGCTGTATGGACTACTGTGAAAATACAGATTTTTGTTGTAATTCTGTGAGATACTGGGTCAAGTCAGTAAAAGAAATGATCAGGTTCAACATTTGTGCATTCACCTTTTGGATATTTTATGGCAAAGTACAATGTAATTAACAGGAAAATCTGTCTCTTGTCCTCATCTGGGGGTCACTTCTAGAATCTGAAAACCACCAATTACCTTATCAAAATCAAATCTTAGATTTTGCTATAAAATACAGCATTTTATCACATGTAGCACAGAATGTTATGTTTTTCAAAGTTGCAATGTCACAATATTACGATACAAATGAACAAAATGTCCAGATCTGTTTTTGTGTTTTTCAGGTTCACAATGATCCAAACTGTGGCTCCTCCGCCTACAGCTGCCATCGCGCCGTCAGTCTGTTCATGAACTGGGACGGAGAGATCAGACTCAACGCTCACAACGTCACTTTTAAAGGACAACGGTGAGTTTTAGCACAAATAAAATTAAATATGAATAAGAGGGAAAGGAGCAGAGCCAGAGGAATAGAGGAGCAGAGTCAGAGGAGC
The DNA here is from genome assembly GCA_000787095.1 of Periophthalmodon schlosseri. NCBI lineage: Eukaryota > Metazoa > Chordata > Actinopteri > Gobiiformes > Gobiidae > Periophthalmodon > Periophthalmodon schlosseri. The sequence continues at coordinate 60,508 of KN478135.1, read as the reverse complement.
AGAGCAGAGGAGAAAAGTCAAAGGAGCAGAGTCAGAGGAGCAGAGCAGAGGAGCAGAGTCAGAGGAGCAGAGCAGAGGAGCAGAGTCAAAGGAGCAGAGCAAGGAGCAGAGTCAGAGGAGCAGAGCAGAGGAGAAAAGTCAAAGGAGCAGAGTCAGAGGAGCAGAGCAGAGGAGAAAAGTCAAAGGAGCAGAGTCAGAGGAGCAGAGCAGAGGAGAAAAGTCAAAGGAGCAGAGTCAGAGGAGCAGAGCAGAGGAGCAGAGTCAAAGGAGCAGAGCAGAGGAGCAGACCCAGAGGAGCAGAGCAGAAGAGAAGAGTCAGAGGAGCAGAGCAGAGGAGCAGTGTCAGAGGAGCAGACCCAGAGGAGCAGAGTCAGAGGAGCAGAGTCAGAGGAGCAGAGCAGAAGAGCAGACAGGATGTTAGTTGGTCTGAGAGAGAGGATGTAGAGGACTGAAAAGTTATGCTGAAAATCTGTTTATAAAAAATTGTAAAATGCTCAGTTATTTAAAAAATGTAATATGGCATATATGAACTGTTAGCTATTGTAATGGATTAGTATAGAGCAATGCGATTCACATCACCTAAGATAACATTTCCAAGTACTACCAGATCTAAACCCAGACTATATCAGGCCTTAATTAGGGTAAATCAGGTCTAAAATAAGACTAAAACTGGTCCAAAAGTTTGACTAAACCACAGATAAGATAAGATACATAACAAATAACCCAAATCGAGTAAAAAACATCATCAGTTGTGACAGATCAAACAAATACTCTGGGGGCAGTGATACACATACCACAGTTTGAGAAACAACAGTATAGAAAAATATAAAATAACAAACTAGTCCTTTAGTCATTTAGTTGATTAATCGGACAATGGAGTCTTAGGGTTTGCTCTCACTAGCCCAATTGAACCGTGCCCAAGCACAGATAGCCCTAAAGCGCGGTACGTTTGTCCAGTGTGAGTGCAAAACACTTTGGCCCGGTTGGAGGAGGTGGGCCAAAGAATTTATCAGGGGGAACAGCAGAAAGGAGAAGAGAGTGAGTGATTTAGCTGAAGATTTGGTATTTTTTGGTATTTATAAGTAAAAGATTAAACTAATGATTTGCAAGTTTAATCTGTCTTTATTTCCTAGTACTTTTTTCTGTATAAATAGTAGTTTGCATGAACTCCCCCTGCAGGTGTAGTTTTGTGGGTGCAGTTTGGGTCAGATACATAGAGACATGTAATTGTTTTTAGAGCTTTTTAGTCGACTAATCAATCTGCAGGGCATGCCTTTAGTTGAACGAGAATTTCTTTAGTCAACTACAGTACTAGAACTACCAAACCTGTGTGTTCAGGCTGGACCTTCCTCACCACATCCATGACCTGATGTTGGAGCAGATCTCAGATTATGTTTTGGCGACACAGCACGGCTTCACTCTGGCCTGGGACGGACTCCGTGGCTCCATCTACATCAAACTCAGCCCAGACTACGTGAGCCGCACCTGTGGTTTATGTGGCAACTTCAATGCAGATGTGCAGGACGATCTACGCACCAGCTATGGTAATCAAACCTCTCCTCTGCATCCTCTGCATCATCTGACCCTCTCCTCTCCATTCTCTTGTGGTCAACTTTCACTACTTTCCTAAATCTCCTCTTTGGTCTTCCTCCAGGCCTCCTCTTTCCTAGCAGCTCTAACCTCAGCATCCCTCTACCCTCACATGCAAACTCTTGAAACTAAAGATATAAAATACTTGCAAGATCAGTATAATGACCGAAATATATTTAAATTGTGCTGTTACCTTTGATAATAATAGTAATTTGATTAGAAACATCTTTTCTTAAATTGTGGCTGTAATTTCAGACTTATTAATGGCAGTGATGTCATATGCTTGCAGTTTTTTTGCCAGATACCAAAACATTACCAATTTCTATATTGTACTTCTTTCTTCTGTATATTTCCTTCAGGAGTGCCCACGGAGGAGATCGAGATGTTTGGGAACAGTTGGCAGGAGGTGGAGCCAAATGAGTCCAGGTGTCCCATAGTGTCTCCAGGATTCACCTCTCCCTGCTCTGGAGTCCCGGAGCATGTACTACAGGCAAGTCCTAGTCCTGCTCTAGTCCTGGTCGAGACCTGGTTCAGTCCTTGTAATGTAAATGTTATTACAAAATAGCACCTTTTTACTGTGAAAGTTGTTTATTGTACTTCATGTGTATAACACGCAAATGCCAATAGTAAAGTAAGTTCTAGATTAGACATGGTTTAGACCTCATTTAGTCCTGGTTTAGCCCTGGTTTAGACCTGTTTTAGACCTGGTTCAGTCCTGGTTTAAACTTGGTTGGCTCAGTTATGTGTATTTTTAATGTGTGTTCACCTGCCCAGGGACTGCAGATGGAAAGTAGCAGTAGCTAAATCTGGTACAAATCATCTTTTCTTTTGTAAGATTAATGAATTTGTACATGGTCCCTGACAAATAAAGAATAAAGAAAGAAAGTCCTGGTTCAGACCTGGATTAGACATTATTCAGTCCTGGCTTAGTCCTGGTTCAGCCCTGGTTCAGCCCTGGTTTAGATCTGGTTTAGACTTGGCTTAGTCCTGGTTCAGCCCTGGTTCAGCCCTGGTTTAGATCTGGTTTAGACTTGGCTTAGTCCTGGTTCAGCCCTGGTTCAGCCCTGGTTTAGATCTGGTTTAGACCTGGTTTAGACCTGGTTCAGTCCTGGCTTAGTCCTGGTTTATACCGGGTTTAGTCCTGGTTATATCTGGTTCAGTCCTGGTTTCGACCTGGTTTAGTCCTGTTTTAGACCTGGTTCAGTCCTTGTTTAGACCTAGTTCAGACCGGGTCAGCCCTTGGTGGTTTAGACTTGGCTTAGTCCTGGTTCAGCCCTGGTTCAGCCCTGGTTTAGATCTGGTTTAGACCTGGTTTAGACCTGGTTCAGTCCTGGCTTAGTCCTGGTTTATACCGGGTTTAGTCCTGGTTATATCTGGTTCAGTCCTGGTTTCGACCTGGTTTAGTCCTGTTTTAGACCTGGTTCAGTCCTTGTTTAGACCTGGTTCAGACCGGGTTCAGCCCTGGTTTAGACCAGGTTTAGATCTGGTTTGGACCTGGTTCAGTCCTGGTTTAGACCTGGTTCAACCCTGGTTCAGTCCTGGTCCAGACCTGGTTCAGTCCTGGTTCAGTCCTGGTTCAGTCCTGGTTCAGTCTTGGTTCAGTCCTGGTTCAGTCCTGGTCCAGACCTGGGTCAGGAGTGGTTCAGCCCTGGTTCAGTTGTTTTTAACCCTATTATATTCTGTTTTTGTTCACAGAAAGTCCATGAGGTGTGTTCTCTTCTCTTGGAGCCTCCCTTTTCAGACTGTCATGAGTTTGTGAGTCCTCTGTCCTACATGGCGTCCTGCACCAATGACCTCTGCCTGTGAGATACCATTTCAATTTATATTCTAGTTGTCTTTTTCCATTGGAGAGAGATTATTTAAAATATTCAAACCTTGGGTCATAATGTGTTGCATTCAAAAATGTCATTTAGCCATTTTTCGACAGTAAAAATTCATACATGAAAATCTGCTGCTTGTTATGGTGAACTGCCACTATGATGGTGCAGTTTTGAACAGGAAGTCAATGTTTCTATTATTAATCCATTTTAGATGAATATTGCGGTTTACAATGAACAAAATGTAAAATGATGATCTATATAATGTTATAATTTAGTACTGAATACCATAAAAAGCATAATGTGTTTTCTCTTCCTGTAGGTCTGGTCCTGTGGATGAGATGTTGTGTTTGGTGCTGAGTGAATATGCTAGAGCCTGTGCCCACGCAGACCACCCCCTGCACCAGTGGAGACAGGACTTCCCTCTCTGTGGTAACATACGTCAGATGATATTAAAGTACATATAAAGAATAGTAGCTGTCTGAAAACAGCTGGTGTTTTGGACATTATCTGTTCCTTGTGATTGTCCTGTTGTATTTCATCCCTCCTGACTGCCAGAGGGCAGTGCTGAAAGCACTGAATGATGCGCAAAGGGGCTCTTCAGCACCACCCTCTGGCAGTCAGTAGAGATTCATAGAATCATAGTTACATTCATAACTTTCGTATCTGTCCCTCAGAGGCGTCCTGTGCCTCTGGTCTACAGTGGAGAGAGTGCATCAGCTGCTGTCCTCAGACCTGCCGTCAGGAGAAGAACTGCATCGACAGCAGACTGGCCTGTGTGGACGGCTGCTACTGCCCGGAAGGTACTGCTTCTTTAGACCTGGTTTAAACCTGGTTTAGTCCAGGTTCAGTCCAGGTTTAGTAGTTGTTTAGTCCTGGTCTAGGCCTGTTTAGACCCTGGTTTAGACCTGGTTCAGAGCTGGTTCAGACCTGGTTCAGACCTGGTTTAGACCTGGTTTAGACCTGGTTTATACCTGGTCTAGTCCTGGTTTAGACCTGGTTTACACCTGCTCTAGTCCTGATTTAGACCTGGTTTACACCTGCTCTAGTCCTGGTTTAGACCTGGTTTACACCTGGTCTAGTCTTGGTTTAGACCTGGTTTACACCTGGTTTAGACCTGGTGCAGACCTGGTTTCCTCTTCATTCTCCAGGCTTGGTTCTTGAGTCTGGGTCCTGTGTGCTGCCGTCTGAATGTCCCTGTGAACACCACGGTCTGATGTACCCCTCAGGACACACACTGGACGACCGCTGTAACACCTGGTCAGTCCATGTTACACTTTAAAGGACACATTTAAAGGTGCACTGTGTTTCTTTTCTGATGGTGGATTCGCCACCTCTTTGTCTCCATGGAGAGGTTATTGCTTTACCTAAATGTTTCACAGTCTTGAATTTATTCAATTGTATGTGTTTTTATTGCCACAGAAATACCTTGAAAATCTTAAGCATTAACATATCCATGGAGACGATCAGGTGGCAGACCCTCTATCAGAAAAGTTTCATACTGTACCTTTAAGTTCTGTTCATAAGCTTGATAGTTGTGCTGCTGTCTTCTGTCCCACATACTTTCCTCAGACTGGTCTCTTATTGGTTTTAATCAATGTTATCTGACCTCCATCGCCCTGTCACACCTGTAAATACCTGTAAATACCTGTGCTGTGTTGCAGTACCTGTGTGGGCGGAGTCTGGAACTGTACCGACTACACCTGTCCAGGTGAGTCCCTCTGGACCACTCTCTGCCAAAGTTCAGACTACTCTTTAGAACCGGACCCCAGTGAGAGGCTTTGTGTAGGAGCTGTAGTAAGAGCAGGAATTCAGACAACAATTCAGGACCTGCAATCTTTAAATCTGCTGCTTATAGACCCGGTTTAGTCCTGGTTTAGTCCTGGTTTAGCCCTGGTTTAGGCCTAGTTCAGACCTGGTTTAGACCTGGTTTAGACCTGTGCATGCAGTGCTCTGAGTAGTAAAAGGAGGGCGCCATGGGCGCACGCACATAAAGACAAATGCAGCATGTTGGAGCCTCGTGCTCCGTCTGAGGGAGGAGTTTGCTCTCTGGTCCGATGGCTGTTTCATAAATCCAGTCGCAGTCAATTGGTCAGTCTGCACTGTGTCCCCAGGCTTTTACCCTTGACTATGTGGAATTTTATGGTGACTCTCCAGTCTCTGGACTTTGTGAAGTGCAGGGTCCCAGCTGACCAGAGATAAACAAAGTCCTGCGCCTAGTGGCAGTTTTATAAATCCCTCATATGGCACAGAGGGCACCCTCTGTCAGCAAGCTTTATAAATGAGGCCCCAGGACTGGAAAAGCTGATTGGTTCATGTGTATTTAGATCTGGATTTGTTATATGTTTGCAGTCTTCAGATTTGTGTAGTCTGTCTTTAAGTGGGCAGGACAGTTGTATATGACTTATGAATGACTTCTGTCTGTCTGGTCTGCAGTGGAGTGCTCTGTCACCGGGGACATGTTTTTCCAGTCATTTGACGGCAGAGTTTTCTCGTTCGCTTCGACGTGTCAGTACGTTCTGTCTAAAAGCCACAGCTCTGGACGCTTCACCGTCACCATCCAGAATGCCCCCTGTGGACCCGTGAGTGAACTGCAGCTTGCACCTCACAGTCAGACTAAACCAGGTCAAAATTAATGTCTCTGTGATCCCTGATAAATGTCTGGTTAGTTTAAGGATGTGGTCAAATGTCAAATCAGCTAAAATAAACCTTAAATAAATGTGGAGTTCAGTTACTAATGACTTTTTATCAGTAAAAAAAATACAAGTTATACATTATTCATCTTTTTTTTTCTTTTTTTTTTACCAATTCTGGTATTTATTTGTTAGATTTTTTAAAATTTTATAAGCTAGAAATACTCTTCCACTGTTAAAAAAAAGAACATTAAAGGTGCACTATGTAACATTTCTGGTGGGGGGCCCGCTACCTGCTTGTCTCCATGGAGATGTTATTGCTTTGCCTGGAATGTTTCACAGTATAACATTCAACTTATCTAACTTGCATTTATTCAATTACAGGTGTTTCATTGCTCAAAAATACCTCAAAAATGGAGACAGATAAGTGAAATGCCATACTGTGGAACATTCCAGACAAGGCAATACCATCTCCATTGAGACAAGCAGGTGGTGGATATGCTCAGGAAAGTTACGCAATGCACCTTTAAGTATACTTCCCATGGTTCCCATAACTTTCCATTCCTGTGGCTGATCTGACCACCACAGTGAGTCCCCATCATCTCTCATAATGTATAGTGCTTTATTTGAACAAATCAATATTAAATTCATAATATGTGTAACAAATACTGGACTTAATGTTCTATTGATTCTCCAAAATGGCTGTGTGTGAAACCAAAGGAGGCAAGATGGTGAGGGGTCTGGTGATCTGAGGGCAGTCACATGAATCGGCTCTTTCATCACCAAAACTGTCCAAAACCAAAAAGCCCCAAACACAGGTACAAAGGCCTGAACCCAACACGGCCCCAAAGGCTCATGGGAACTCACTCATGAACTGTCCTTTATCATCTCCAGGAATACACCAGGAGAAGACAGTTTGGTTACTAGTGAAAAGTGTAGCTTCAAGGGGACATATTTATGATATTTATTCCCTCATCATGAGCTTTGTCAAATGCACAGATTCCTGCATGTTTGTGTAATCCTGTATTTTTCTGCATTTATAATAATGATAAAGCATTAGTCTTATTTACAGCTCTTCCAGACACTTAAAGTCACTTAACTATTCCTGGCATAATTCATTCACTCCACACTCAGTGGTGGCAGCCACAGCTGACAGCCTGACTGAAGCAAGGCTGCCAATCTACACTATCAGACCCTCCGACCACCACCAATTTATTTATTTATTTATTTGATTGGGACAGTGCATGTTAATAGACAGACGTCATACAACATGAATATAAACACACTGGATTATAGCCAAAGGCTAATTTCCATCAGTTGTCCCCACAGTCCCTCACACACCATATTCATACTTAGCAATGTGTGTGAAGTGCTTTGGCTGAGGACACAACAACAGTTTTTGCCACTGGCACCCCACTGTGGCACCTGGTATTCCCAGCAGTCTCCCATCCAAGTACTAACCAGGCCAAGTACTAGGCAGGCAAGGCAAGGCAAGTTCCGTAGTGGTTCCATAGTGGTCCATGGGCATATACTAGTCTATGTGTCTTATACTTTTTCTAATACAGCTCAAGATCATTCTAAAGCTATTCAGGAAAGGTTCATTTCTGTCCTGTGAATGTGACTTTTTTAGTATCGAGACCTGCTCAAATGAGTATTTAGTATCTGAGTATCTGATTCGAACACCAGCTAGAAGCCATATTTACTCGATATTTATCTGAAACAGTGAATATAGAATTAAAAAGCATGTGGAAAAAAGTAAATTCCCCCTCCCCCATGTACCAGGCCTCTATAGCGTGTAATGTAGTGGCTGCAGTGCATTCAGCCCCTGTCTGTGCCTCCTGTGTCCCCTAATGGAGCTCTTTAAGTGGGCCGTCTTATACCTGCATCTGTGGGAAACGGGGAACAGTTCTGGGGGAAGGCTCTTCTTTTGTTCCTTTTTGGTTCTTCGTTTTCGCGTCTGAAAGAAGCGCTGAGATTATAGAGCGTTTACATCACGATACGATCGACGTGAAGAGACAAATTACTGTAAGAGGAGACGCGGAGAGGCCAGTGCATTCATGAGGCCATTATAGGGCAGCTCTGAGCTCCCAACAGCACAAAGACAAATATAACTGCAGAGGGACACTGACAGAAGAGGAGGAACCACATGAAATTTGTAAAAGTTAATTACATCCACAATCAGAGAGAAGGATTCAAAACTCAGAAAGAGGTCCTGTTTGAACTTCCAAGAGTGGCATGTGACTGAATGCACAATGCCTTTACTTTACTCTCTAACAAAAACATTACAAAATTTTATTAAAGTTTAGATTAGATTACAACTATGACACCAATCTTTTACAAATATGATGTCATAAAAAAATGCAGATTTTGATTTCAGTTATTTAATAGTTTGAAATAGACAGTGAGCTGCTTTGATGTCTTTAATTAACCTGTGTGAAGTTGACCCCTCTGAAGTGTTTGATTTGATAAAAATATAATGTCATTCAGGGTGGCCAGCCAATAATGATCAATGATCAACATCTCAACAACGTACACAAATAATGCACAAACGTTTCACACCATTTCAGACACTACGAGTGGGGCTGTCAGCTTCTCACAGGTTTTAAATGGACAGGTCTACAGCCAATTCTCTAGCAGGAGAAGCATCTGGTCTGGTTTGAGTCAGAGGTGGGTAGAGTAGCCAAAGAGTAAGAGTAACTTTACTTTAACATATTATTACTCAAGTAGAAGAACAAAGTAGTGGTCCAAGAAATTACAGTTATTTGGGAAAAGTACCACTCACATAAGAGTATCTTAAAGAGTAACTGTCGGGACGTAACATCTGATTTATAATTTGAAGTGAATGTAATTTGAAGGAGAAAACATTAAATAATGCACAAAATCTGGTATTTTCAAAGAATAGACACAAAAATGAAACAAGAAATACAAATGTTCAAATCATTTCATATTGTCAACATAAAGCTTTCGTCACTTACAGACTTGGGAAGGTGGGAAGAGTAACCACAACTTTTACTCAAGTAAGAGTACTGTTAGAAGTAAATGTAAGTAGGAGTAAAAGTATACTGCTACAAAAGTACTCTGAAAACTAAAATTTCTTGATAAAGTTATTCAAGTAATTGTAACTGAGTACTCTCTTCATAAAGTAACACTATATGTTTTTTTCAACCAAAAATAAAAACTGTGATTGATCAGTACAAGGAATATTTTTAATCTTGGTGATTTGCACTGTTCCTCTGTAGAACCTGGATGGAGCGTGTCTGCAGTCGGTCAGTCTGGTGGTGGATGAGGACCCGAGGACAGAGCTGACCCTGAGCCACGTGGGTGAAGTCTTTCTGGGGGGGCAGTACCGCATCTCCCTGCCCTACTCCGACGGTAAACATCTGCTTATAAATCACCTATGTTTATTTTATCTGCGTCTTTTAGCCTGGACTGACTGAGAGACGAGAGCACAGTGTAATGTGTGTTGTGGATGTGATTGGCTGTTGTAACTTCTCCCCAAAAGGAACAGCACTAATTTTGCATTAAAGTTTGTTTAAAGCAGCAGTACGTAACTTTTTAGCCAAAAAATTGACTAAAATAAAAGCATTTTTAAAATTTTGGTTGTATTTATTGTACTGAAAATTGGAAACTTACAGAAACATGTGTCCTTACTCTGAGCGGGCTTGCATCTCCACAAACCTGACTCTTATATGGCCTGGAGGAGGGCCTCGTTCTGTTTGTTTCCAGAGTATGGTTAGAATGGTGAGAATGTTTCGAAGTATAATTTTAACTTTCTGTTTCCATGGAATCATGCAGGTGATGTGTTGCCTCCAAATAGTTGCATAGATAAACTTCTAGAGCCTAATTATCATAGCAAGTTGTGTTTTGTAACTAAATAAAATAATATATGACTCGAGACAAAGGTAGTGCGCTGTAATTGGGTTTACAGTTTACAGTACAGTTTACTCTTGGTTGAATTTATGCTACAGTTTCATTAGACAATTATGGAAAATCTCTGACCCTGGTCTGTGTCTGTCCCTCAGAGGTGCTGGAGGTGCAGGAGCTGTCCTCCATGTTTGTGCAGGTACAGACGGTCTTTGGGCTCCGGCTGCAGTTCTCCTGGTCTGAGTCCAGGCTCTACCTCCAGCTTGACCAGCGCTGGCTCCAAGACACAGTGGGACTGTGCGGCACCTTCAACGGGAACAGCCAGGATGACTTCCTGTGAGTACTGTTATAGGCCTGGTTTAGACGTGGTTTAGTCCCTGGTTTAGTCCCCGGTTTAGTCCCTGCTTTTGTCCTTGTTCAGCCCCTCGTTTGGTCCCTGGTTCAGTCTCTGCTTTAGACCTGGTTTAGTCCTGGTTTAGTCCCTGCTTTCATCTCAGATTTAGACACAGTTCCAGTCTGGTCTTGGTTTAGTCCTGGTTCAGTCCATGGTTTAGTCCTGGTTTAGTCCTGGTTTAGTCCTGGTTCATTTCATGGTTTAGTCCTGGTTTAGTCCTGGTTTAGTCCTGGTTCATTTCATGGTTTAGTCCTGGTGTAGTCCCTGGTTTAGTCCCTGGTTTAGTTCCTGGTTTAGTCCCTGGTTTAGTCCCTGGTTTAGTCCCTGGTTTAGTCCTGCCTTAGTCGCTAGTGTAGTCCTGCTTTAGACCCTGGTTTAGCCCGTGGTTTAGTCCTGCATTTGTCCTAGCTCAGTCCCGGTCTGGTCCTGGTTCAGTCCCTGGTTTAGTCCCTGGTTTAGTTCTGCTTTAGTCGTGGTTTAGTCCTGGTGTAGTCCTGGTTTAGTTCCTGGCTCAGTCCTGGTTTAGTCCCAGTCTGGTCCCAGTCCCTGCTCCTCTCTCTTGGTTGAAGCGGCCCTTTGAAGCTCTGCTCTTGTTTCATTGACTGAACGGTTGGAGGGCTGAGGGTAATGCACACTGTGATCACGGCTTTACGGAGGCCACAGAGACTCAACAAGGACCCGCCTGTTCTCGAGAACCAGATCTGAACCGGGTCTGAACCGGGTCTGAACCAGGTCTGAACCAGGTCTGCACCAGCCCTAATGGGATCACAGAGGACGGATGTGTGTGACAGCTATAATGGACTCAGGAGAGGAGGAGAAGCTTTGGGGATGAGCAGTGTATGACCATTCAAACACTCAAACTCAACAAAATAACTTCACAAAAAATCACAATTAGCAAATCCTGCATCCTGTCTTATTCTGCATAAACCCGTCTAACCCTGTAGTTTAGATCTGTACAAACATGTTCTGAAATGTGATTCTTGTATTAGTTTGTCAGTTCATATATGTTTTAATAATAGGATTCTTCTCAAAGTTCACATTTTAAACATGTCCAGAAGAACTGACAAAAAGACTGAAATATGATGGCAGCCTTTGCGATTTCCTAATTGCGCCCATTCAAATTCAATTGCGATTAATCTTATAGCCCTAACAGTAAGGAAAGATCTGCAGAACCTCTCCTTCAGAGAGAGGATGGATGCTCCTCTTCTTTCTATGATTTGTTGGTTGTTGTTTCTCGTATCATATTAACACTCTGCGCCTGTCCCTCAGTTCTCCGTCGGGGATGATCGAGAGCACTCCGCAGCTCTTTGGAAACAGCTGGAAGGTTTCTTCTGCCTGTGCCGTGAGTCTGAGCACTCCTCAGATCGACCCCTGTGACGTGCACCAACAGGCCGGTAAGAATCAGGACCACAACAAGATCATCTGTGGTTTATGGCAGTGTTTAGTGTGACATCCGCACAGCCTGATGCAAAATTCTATAGACATAAAGAAGCAGAAACACAAACTTTGTCTGAAACAGATGAATTTAAGGCATGTTAGACGACATAAACCGTTTCGTTCTGAATAGTATCAGTATTATCTTTAAGCCTAGATTTATAACGGTAAAAATGATTTTATGATGAAGGTTTGAAAATCCTCTCTGGAGGAAAATCAGAATGTACTTACTTTAGTTAACAGTTCCATAGACCTTCCCAGGATGGATGTGTTTAGAATAGCTGCACACACAATCTGGTACTGATATTAACGTTCTATCCCAATCATTTTAGTAAAGCAGCAAAAACAAAATATGAAGTTAGTAGGGGTGTAATGGTTCGCTAAAATCAAATTCAGTTTTGGGATGCATCGGTTTGGTATATTTTCAGTTCACACTTGGTACAGAAAAATGCTGAAGAAATAAGTTAACCCATTATAAAATATATAAAGCTGGCATATTTTTTAAATAAATATAAATAAATACATTTCACAAAAACAGGAATAGTAGTAAAAGACTAAAACAAAACAAAAGTCTTTCTGTAGATTGAGTCAAGTAATTTCTTATTTGTAATATTTTCTCTTCAAAATAAAATTGTACAAGTACAATAGTGCCTGTTGTACCATTTCTACACTGTTTGATACAAATACAGGAACAGTGGACTATTATATTGTATGTGCAGTGCAGTGTATACCCTGCTGTTTCGTTGAAAGTGGATTTTATTATGAAAAAGAGTATCGAAGCGGTACACATCTGGACCAAACCAAACAGGCTGTACCAAAACAATTCACTACACCCACTTGTACCGTTATAGCCCTAGAATTTAGACATTCGTAGACTTCAGAAATAAATACTCACCACCGAGTAATAAGACAAAACTACTGTGTACATAATAGAACATTTTTGATTTTCTGTTTATTGGAGAATGATCTTGATCTCATGCGTGCTCTTTGTCTCCTCTCTCCTTCTCCCCTCTTTCCTTGTCTCCTCTCTCCTTGTTTCCTAGTGTCCTATGCCTTAGAGAAGTGCTCCGTTTTGACCCAGGATCTGTTTGTCTCTTGTCACGAACACTTGAGCCCGGGTCCGTTCCTGCTGCAGTGTCGATCTGATGCGTGTAAATGTGGAGCTCCGTGTTTCTGCTCTTCTCTGGCTCATTATGCTCGTCACTGTCGAAAACACGGAGTCCTCATCGACTTCCGAACTCACATTCCCGAGTGCGGTAAGTCTACTCTCACAACTACTGCACTATCTGGCTCTGTTCAAACTAGGGCTGTGCAGTTAATGGAATTTTAAAGGACTCATATTAAACTATTTTCTGGTCTATGTTATAATGTTGTTTCCTCATCACAAACAGACCTGGAGTTGTGTTTCGTTTCATTCACACACATTTAACACACAAACCCTGCATATTTAGGCTGAGTTCTTCCTTTAAAAACAGAAAACACTCTGCTCCATCTTGTGATGTCATGTGGTAATACAGGAAGTGCTCCATTGTGTTTTTAAACTCCATACACCTTCACTATAATCATTTGGATAATTTCGCTACTAAACAAAATGTAAAAGGTAGCTGTTCACTTGAAAACTACTGCGTCGTGACATTACAAGGTGAGCAGAGCATTTTGAGCTTTGGAGATGTAGACAGACTGATAATAAAGGGTTACTCAAACATGTGAATGGAGCAAAACACAGCTCCAGGTATGTTTTTGAAGAGGTAGCAACATTATAACATTGCCTATAGCATGGTTCTCATCATAATAATTATAATAGAACCTAAATGCTTTTCCTTGCATTATTAATTCACTCCACACCAGGCAGTGGTAAGCTACCATTATAGCCTTGGGGTAGACTGGCAGAAGTGAGGCAGCCTTCTGCTGTCAGACCACCACCAATCACTTACCATTTACTTGCATACAGAGGTGGGTGAAGTGCACTTTAGACTCAGATCAACAATAGGCCAAAGCTGCTTCACTGGTATTCCCAAGGGTCTCCCACCCTTTTACTTACCAGACCCAGTTCTGCTTAGCTTCAGAGATGTGACAAGATTGGACTAGTCAGTGCCACTATTATGGGATGGTCCTGATCTGCAGTGGTCAGTATCAGAGGTGCTGAAAGGTGCTTTAGTCCTGGGTTAGACCTGGTTTAGTCTAGGATTAGTCTGTCCCAAATTTAAATTGTAGGAAGGAAGGGTCTGTGTTCCCCCAGAGAAGTGGTCTTATCATTTACTGTCCCCAGAGAGACAGGAACCCTGGTTTAACTGATTTATCTGAGTATCTCATCTTTTTCCTCTAGGCCTCCTGTTTACCATATATTCACTGGCCCCTCCCTCTGTACAATATATGTCCTTCCTCTGTACCACATATTCACTCTTCCTCCTCTGTACCACATATTCACTCTTCCTCCTCTGCACCATATATTCACTGTCCCTCCTCTGTTCACTCACAGAGGTGACATGTCCGTACTCGATGGTCTATGGTCCCTGTGTCTCCTCCTGTCTCCGGCGCTGCTCGGCTCTGTCTTTGTCTCAGTCCTGTTCAGATGAATGTGAGGAGGGCTGCGTGTGTCCAGAGGGGACCTTCTACAACCACCGCACCCGCACCTGTGTCCAACGGTAAAATACACGTTACACTGTTTAATACTATCTGTCCAAACTATGGCCTGACCAATTTTTCTTGTCCTTCAACTTCCCTGGTGAATCGACCCACATTATCTTGAGGAGTTTTTTTCTGCAAGTTTAAAATTCTGCACTGAATGTCAATAATAGGACTGTTACTTAATTGCATGAGCCAACTCATCTGTCACCATAAAAGCCAGTTACACCCGCAAGCGACAATGAAGGACCTAAACCTATTTGGACTGGATTTAGGCCTGGTTTAGTCTTTACCTGTCCAGCCAGAACCACACGCTTTGACAAAATTTTACAAAGACAGGGTCTGGAATGTATCCTGTCTCTCTGATTCCAGAGGGCATGATTGACAGGCGGATTAACCAATCAGAGACGCATGCTCTGTTTCGGTAAAAACAAACATGGCGGCTTACACACAAAAAAAAGGAAAAAAATAACACAGAAGACTGAGAAACAGCCAGAATCAGACCTGGTTTAGTCCTGGCTTATAGCAGTTTGTGTGGGGTGTTCACAGTCTGCAGTGGTCAGTATCTATCAATGGTGCATCAGACGTGGTTTAGTCCTGGATTAGATCAGTCCTGCTTTAGACCTGGTTTAGTCCCGGTTTAGTCCTGGTTAAGTGCTGCTTTTGTGTGTGTTCCATGTCAGCAGTATCTATCATATATGTCAGACCCCTCAGTCTCCCCCTACAGTCCGTCAGAGGTACCGCAGTAGGGTGAGCAGGTGTGTTGGCTCGCGCTGTGGGCCCGGCTCCAGAGCAGCTCCTCTCTGAGTGATAGTGCTCTGAGTAAACGGGAGGGTCAGGCTTTTAAAGTGTATTTTCTGCCCCGTGGAGCGTCCTAAATGTCCCCCTCTCTCACAGCCCGCTCGGGTTACCTGCAGGAATCCACCATCACAGCCTTTTTATTCTGCGCCAGAGAAATCTGAGCGGCCGACTGCAGAATGTGTGGCCAAAAAACAGAGCACAGTCCCAACACCTCTGCACCGAGTCTGAGCTGAGTTTCACTGAGCTGTCTCAAATATAAGATTATGATTAAGATACTTTATACAACTTTCTAGAAATAATGCAGTAACTTAGAGGTGGGTGAGAGTCATATTACCCTAACCCTAACCCTCGTGAGGAGAACTCTCTGTATTTGACCCATCCTTCAGTGTCTCTGGGTTAAACCTGTCAGGAGCTAATCTTGGTCCGGACTACCTTAGCTGGAGGATTTGATCTATTGTGAATGTTCTGAGCTGATGAGGGAAACCGGAGTGCTCAGAGAAAAGCCACCCAGACGCAAACGCAAAATGAGCAAACTTATTGCTGTGAAGCGTGTGTGGCAGTGCTAACCACTCAGCCACATTGCCGTCTTCATAATTAGCTACATTCACTGAAGTGAATGTTTTTGTTTTTTCATAAAGCACCAGTTCACAACTGGTTCAATAATGACAGGTGAATGACCCGCCCACTGTCATCACAGATGAGAGGAGAACAGGAGCACACAGGGAGAGACGTGTGTGGTAGATTTTGTTTAGTGCAGAAATACTCAAAACCCAAGTTGACCTTAAAATGTAACCTGTTCAAAATAATCACTTGAGTTGATTACATTTGTGCTTGTGTTTTAATAAATGAAGACTTGTGCATACTAATCAGAGTGCCTCAGATTTTACTACATGTGTGATTCAGCGAGTGCTCCCAGTAAATAGCCTTTAAAGTTGTTAATGTTGTTTTGGTTTATTGATTTAGTTTTGAACCTGTACCTTGTTTATCTCTAATCATCAGTCTGTTGTTGTTTTCAGGAGTGAGTGTCCGTGCAGTTTTCTGGGGGCAGATTATGAACCTGGGGACGTGATCATGACTTCAGCAGGTGTTCAGTAAGACCTCACTGTGCCACCACCATTCACTACACTCACCACTACACAGCTCTAAATACGGACTTTTATTTGAGAGCACACATTTAGTTCTTATTGAAGACATTCTACTGTATTTATGGTATTTAGACTTAATAATCTTAATAAACTTACATTTTATTTGTTGTAAACCACGATTGCTCTAAAACAAGTCCAATGACATTTAAAAGAATAAAACTTATGCCATAATTAAAAGTTTGTTTCTCCTGTAATGCATCAACAAATATATTCATGTGAGATATAAGAGGCATTTCTGTTGTATTGTATGTACAGTACAAGTGCAGTTAATTTTTTATCATTGAATTGAATCAACAAAATATGAAACATAAACATATTTTTCATCTACAGGTTGTGTTCAGACGGGAAACTAATCTCTCAAACTCCAGCCAGTGGTGAGTTCATGGTCCAGTAAACTTTCAGTACACTGTTCAAGCTGTTGATGTTTTCATTTAGTGTTTTGGTTCTCTCATTTGGTGTACTTTTTTTTCTGGTTACATACCTTATCTTTAACTTAACTCATAATTACTGTTTTTAAATAGGCCTGCAAGACTAATCACAATTTGAATGGACGCGATTATCAAACAAAATCTCCTGTTTTATTCTGCGTAAAAAATGCTAACCTTGTAATTTCTTGTATTAGTTTGTCAGTTCAGATTTCATTTTTTTTTCTGGATTAGTTTAAAATGTGAACTTTATTTTAGCAAAGTCGTGCAGCCCTATTTTTTCAGGGTGTATTTGCATTTGCGTACATAACTTTTGATACATCTCTTAATAGTTTTGTTCATCTAAGAAGTGGGTGGAAAATTGTTTCTGTGTTTGACCAGATAACTGGGTCGCAATATGACGATAAAACCAACACAGCAGATTATCACAGGAATTTAATTTCTATCACCCCAGACCTATACTCCCAGTTACACCTTTGGACACACCCTCTCATTCAGTGTTGTTTTTTTTTTTTTTTGTTTACTACTCTCTACATTTTAGATACATACAAAAGACATGAAGATACAATACATGAAGCTAGATATACGGAATTATGTAGTAAAATAAAAAAAGCGAAATAACTCAGCTAAATATTTTAGATTCAAATTCCTCAAAGAATCCACCCGTTGCTTTGTGCACAGAGCTGCAAACCCTTGTCCTTCTCTTAGTGAGCTTCATGATGAAGTCTCCTGAAATGGTTTTCACTTCACAGCTGTGTCAAGTTAGGGTCAAGGAATACCAACTGTCCAGAGCTGTGATCAAAGCAAAGGGTGGTTATTTTAAAAAATCTAAAACAGGTTTTGAGTTATTTTGAGTTTATAGTTTTGATGTCTTCAGTGAGAATCAACAGTGTAAATAATCATGGAAATAAAGAAGAAACATAAATGTAAAAGTGTGTCCATACTTTTGACTGTATATTCAAGAACAAGTTTTTCCCCTTAATGCTCTCCTGTCCTCCGTAGACGGCTTGTGTCCCATGGGTCAGATCTACCTGAACTGCTCTGACGCAGAAGTGATGTCACAGAGGGGTTTGGCCTGTGAGCGCA